>JABUQX010077616.1:10000-22500 GCA_015478945.1 Trachelipus rathkii | reverse complement strand
CGAATTTATAGAGCAATAAAGTGAAGATTTTACTAATCATACAATTTTCGCTATCTGACTTTGTGAAATTTATTAATTTAATATGTAAATAAAGCTACTACCTTAAAGTGCTTCTATTGCATTTGTTATAAATGCAATGCTTTTGAGAGTGTATTAGAACATAGTGAAAATCACATCTTAAAAAATGTGGAAAAAAAAATTAAATAAGAAAAAATATTTCGTCATAATATTAAAATAAAAAAAATTATCAAATTATTCTAATAGTTTTGGCAATATTTCTGATCGCCATCATACTGTTCGGCGACTCACTCAGCAGTAAAACTTTATTCCACCTAATATACTTTATTCATAATGGTATTCTATATTGTCATATATATAATATATATATATATATATTATATATATATATATATATTTTATATATATATATATATATATATATATATATATATATATATATTATATATTATACTATATTTATAAAGCATATATTATAGCTAACATATATTATATTTATATATATCATTATTTTTTAGTATTATTATATTATTATTATATATATTATAATATATTATATTATATTAGTTTTATATTTATATTATATATAAATATCGGATTTTTTCCGGATAATCGAT
The DNA here is from genome assembly GCA_015478945.1 of Trachelipus rathkii. Classification (NCBI taxonomy): domain Eukaryota; kingdom Metazoa; phylum Arthropoda; class Malacostraca; order Isopoda; family Trachelipodidae; genus Trachelipus; species Trachelipus rathkii. The sequence goes on along the minus strand of JABUQX010077616.1, from coordinate 21,865 downwards.
TTTTTTTATATATTTCGTCCCAATCTGAGAGAACTAAATTTTTTTTGCCAAACCTCTGTTATTTATAAATTAAATTCACACATTTTTTGTAGTGGAAGTAATTCTTTTGACAATTTACTCTTTCGAACAGTATATATATATATAATATAATAATATAATATATATATATATATATATATATATATATATATATATTATATATTATAATATTATAATTATTATATAGTTATTAATTATATTATATATTTAATATATAAAATATTATAATAGTAAATAATTATAATATATTTATATATTATATATATATATAATATTATATTATTTTAAATATTAATAATTTATTATTATAAAGAATATTTTATATATATATATTATATAATATATATATTAATTATAATATATATAATAATATAATTATATTAATATATATATATTATATATAATATTAATAATATTAATTAATATATATATATATATATTATAATTATATATTATAAATAATATATATATATAATATATTAATATTAATTATATAATATATATATATATATTATAATATATATATTAAGGGATGCACCGTGATTATTCATTTCACTCACTCTCTATGAGGTTCCGTGCTACCGGCTTAGGTACCGGAGTTCTATAGGTACCTTTTTTTATAAAGATCATTACCGGTATCCGCCTGGATGAGACTCTACATAGTCTCCGGGTTCCTCCGGCGGAGACCTATATTATTTATTAAAATGGGTTAGTTTATTGAAAATATAAAAAATATAGTTATATTAATTCATTAGAAATATAATAATAGGAGGACATTTTAATGAAAATAAATTTACTTAGAAGTAAAACTTAGATTCAATATCACATAATACAATAATAATAGTAAAAAATTAATTATTATTTTATTATTTTTTTTTTTTTGTTACTAGTTAGATTTAAATATTATAAGTTCATATAATATACTAATAAAATATTAAATATATATATATAACTACATAATTAAATTATATAATAATATATATGAATAGCCTATATGACACCATTTACTAAATTTACTACTAAATTATAATTTTGATAATTATAATTATCTTAAAAAGGGTTTGATATATCCAATAATGACAAAACCCCTTAACATAAAAAAATATTACTCACTTTTGATAAAATCTAACTCTTTTAAAAATTAGTGACTAATAATACTCAGCATAAATAGGTTAATTATGATATTGTTTTGGGCGAGTAAAAAATTTGAACGGATATAAGAACTTTCAGAAATTCTAACAACACATTAGGATACTGAGTGACCAAAAGGACAAAAAGAGTATATAGCTCTGGTTAGAGAAAATTCTGCCACAAGATACTACAACTTATTAAGAGATGGTCGATTACTTAAAGAAGAACTGGACCTATCTATAAGATTTTTAGACAACAATCACCTCCCTTACTTCATGGCATATTTCAGCCCATGATGTTGAAGAATCTCCACACATCCTAATGGCTTCATCCATAGGCTCACCTCGACGAGTTCCAATTATAATTGGGTCCAGATTTCTCGAGAGCTTAGTGACTATTTTCTAGTTAGATGAATCTCAACGAAATAATGGACATGGTTATGAATTAACGTATTGGACATTCAATTATTATTGAATTTTCGGTAACTGTAGAGAAAGAATAAAAGAAACAGTTACTGAAATACAGAGTTGGTGGATTTTCCTTCAACCTAACCACTATTTAATTTTTTGGTAAGATGACTATACATACTTAAAAGAGGAAATTCATATTTATGAGTGGTTTGGAGTACATATTCACTCACCTTGGTACTTGATCAATATATTTTCTCAGGAGCGCCTTAAAGATAGAGCATTATTTGCAATTATTTTAGTTATTTTTATTATTCCACCAAATTAATATAAGTTACAGTCAGAGTTGAGGAGTCCTAGGCTATCTTTTAAATAATAATTCCCTATTGACTATATAAATATAAATAATGTTCATGCTTAAGTGATTGTTTGGTCAATGTATAGCAGCATTTGATTACAAACGATTTACAGGTAGTGTGGCATTAAAACACATATATAGTCTGTGTGTTATGATGTCAAGAAGATTAGTTTCCATTTACTAAGGTATTTGTTGCACGAGCACAAAGTCTAGACAGTTGTGCCGAGAGATAACACAAGGAAGGTCATAATATCATGAAGGACTATAATTGAGTGAGCAATTAGATATAATAAAATAATATAATTATGTCCCGCATTATAACCAAATTTATCTGTAGTATTTAGATTTCAAAAAGATCTCTGGATAACGTGCGCGATATTGCATGAAAGCAACAGGCTATGCGTGATCACTAGTGTGAAGGAAGAGACGATTTCCTTTTGACGTTATTAGTCATCATAGAATTAATGTTGAAGTTGGTTGCACATACTGGTGCCTCTCGCGTCGTCGACAAATTAGCTTGCTCTGAAGCGGTAACCAGTTACCATACTGATTATGAATATGACAAGCAATTATTTGATATTTCACTAGCTATAAAAGTTCAGGTTTAAGGTATTGAAATCAAGGAATGAAAAAAAAGTCTTTGTCTCTTCTCTTTCCACAAAATACCAAACAGAGTGGCATTCAGATTTCAAAATGAAGTACTGTGCGAGTGTTCCATACTTATACTCGTTTTTCGTTCGCGATATAGATCTTACGGTAGCATAGCAAAGGAAATAAGTGCATCTCGCGAGCATTAAATTAATGTAGAAGAATCAGTGTACTGTGTTCTAATTCAATGTTTGTGTGTTTCTCCTCATTCATCTGAGCTCGAGCATGAAATTTACGCTTTCGGCGTCGAATTATTATTCATGGATATCTCTCCGGTTATAGTAATTCAGGTATTCCACCTAGGTGGGTTGCTCTGATATTCTTGACATAATAGTACTGTCCGAAATGTAATGTCCTATCAAAGTTTAATCTATATTATAACGTTGAGGTCTTTTGTTCTTTGGAGACAAGCCACTGAAAGCGCTTGACGTGTCCTAATATCAAACCAATTGCGACATAATCCACAGGACCAAAATTGGACGTTTGAGTAATTTGTGTGTTGTATGTGCAACGTGTAAAAACTGGATCCAGAGAATTTGCGTGGGCTTGGAGTGCGTTATATCTCAGATACTTGGTCTCGTCTCGCGTACTCGTACGATTCTTTCAGGCTAAATTATGCAAGCTGACGAGTGTGTAAATCATGCAAAGCTAAAGTAGATTACGGTGGGAAATCATATGTTTATATTATCATCATATAATAGAGGCATGCGTATCTTCTCAGAATTCTCGATTTATTCTTATAATTCTAGCACTATCTCTCTCAATACTAGAGCTTATTATATAAAGTTTATGTAACGTTCTATGATTCTTGGGAGCAATATATATATTTGATAGTTCTAACATATTATCATCTCAGATGAATATCATCACGACGAGGAGACTGTGGGCATAAATTACTCTGTATTAATATGTGGTACAGTGATTTTACCGCTTTTATAAGCTCTCCGTGGACTAGTCGTACGGTCAAAGTTTTAGTGAATCTATACATATTTTAAATAGTCCAAACATCCCAAGGGCCTTAAACCCTCACAAAACGGCATCTCGCCTGAAGACTAAACAGCAAACTTTGAAAAAGTGTTCATCTTTCAGGAAGGGTTGTTTAAGGAGCATCTTTTGTTACAGCCGACTATTTCGATTTGCACCAAGAGCATATATTAAATTCCTTTCTTAATATCTCATATTTTGATGGACAAATGTACTTTAAACTGCAAGCCCACAGGAATATAAAGCTCACGACTTTTACAGGTTAACATTAATAGCTTAGTCATTTAAGTCAGAATTCACATTCCTATCCCTCACTTCTGGCTCTATATTGTAAGTAATTATATTGCGTTTTCAACGAAAAGTTTACTCTGCGATGTTAGAATGCTCCGACTCTATAGATAATTAGCCTTCCAATCCAAACGACCTTGGATATCGTCTATATTACCTCGCTCCAGACTACTAGTGTCTCAACATTTTGTCAGTAGAAATATGCGATTTTAGTGAGCAATGACGCGTAATCAATAAATGATATAGAGTAATTAATCGATTCACCATTGAAATGGAGGAAGTGTTATTAATAATAAACTAATTTGCAAAATTTTTCTTGCGCTCAGTACTAACTTGGGACCAGTCTTGATTGAAATATTAAATATGAATCCGAAACGTCCGAATCTATTGTTTGGTTATCATGCGTGCGATTAGAATCAGCCATTGCAGCACTTTGCATGTTCAAGTACAGAGGGCAAAATTCCACGGTGAGGAAGTTTTGTGATGAGAAAGATCCTATATTATCCGTATTACATTTACTCCTGCTAATCATTGTTGTGTTCTTGTGATACCTCTATCTCAATTTGGAACACATTAACGAGAGAGTTTCCCTTTCATATCAGATAAAAGTAAATAATAACAATCTCTGCATATATGTCAATATAGTTGTGATCTCAGATCTACAATACATATTATTTCCACACATGCTACTACATTCATATACAGTCGATTACGAGTTAAGTAGAAAAAAACCACAGTAAACATTCAATTTTTGATTCTTCTAGTTATTTATAATCTTAAACCTGAGCGTCTTTAGCATCATATACGTGTAATGGATAAAGTATGTTGGGCGAGAAACTGTCGCGGTAGTATAATAATTCTTGTGTGGGACAGGCGGCCTCCCCAACTAGAGGGACCGAAGAAAAACCTCGGCGTAGATAGCTGCGATATATATAACGGTTGAAAAAATTGGTTAATCTCCCAGAATAGTACCTTCTGAAGGCAGAACTGAACTCTGGTGCTTTCGTCGACGAAAAAGGGCTTTTGATTGGATACTACTCTCCCAGTCATGCACCACGCGTACATTGAAAAAATGTTTTAGGATTAACAGTGTACAGTGCTCGTGATCAGTGCACTCATGCGAAGCTATGGTCAAAAAATCTTTAGTGTCATAGACGAAAGGCAGGGTTTGAAGACTAGTGATATTAATTCGAAGATAGTTAATAAATCTGGAGACTTATGTTATATAAAACCTGGTGATCTCAGTCAGTGCTAGTAAGATATGTATGAGATAGTATATATACCATCTCAAAAAAAATATTGTTATTTTTTTTGATCCATGATCCTTGAATTTTTTTGTTATTCAAATCAGTTAAGTTGAAGTTAAATTTGCGTATTACTTGAATTCCCCAAGGAAAATTAAAAACTTTTTTAATATATCATTTTGCCACTGCTCTACATTGTGAATTTTCCATCATTGCATTATGTAATTTGATATTCTATGTGTTTTTAATAAAATAATTTTTTTTTAATAATATACCAATACAGTTTTTGATATATCCATAAAATACAATAGTTCTGTATAATATAGTTTATCAATGTCATACATAATTACATAATTAGGCTACAGAAGTCATTTTTATAAATTTGAGTCTTTTCGATTATTTAGTATAACCCTTAAGATACATTATACTATCCTAACTCTCCATATAAATACAAACATTTTTTTTTGCTTATAGTTGAAGGACAGGTAGGAGGATGTTTATGGAGTGACAAAGATGATATTATATAGGTACTTATACCATTTGAATAAAAGTTTATAATACAAGGTGAGGGTGAATCAGTGGGAGTATAAAAAGGTTGGGAATAAGTCGTTGTCTATTAGTGGAATACTAATACAATGAATTATTATTATATATTATTTTTTTTTAAATCCCAGCTCTTAATATTTCCTCACTTTTTTATATTTAGACATATTTTCTTGTTTCTGAAATTATTAGAAACATCACTTAAATATAACGTAATTGATTTGAAGAATGTTACACTCTTCCTTTGTGAAAAATCTTTATCAACTAAATATCTAATGCTACCTGACATAATACTTATAAAAGCTTTATCATTGTTATTATATATGATGAGCATAGTTATCACATAAATTAATCTTGATATGTTATAGGAATATAGCTATTGAAAATATTCTTGCTAGCTATTGAATATGATGTTATATTGTTCTATATTTACCTACTTCTATATTAGTAATTGTATTATATGTGAGATATATAATTCTCTTTTACTGGAAAATTATATACCTTCTCATATTACTTTTGATTATAGAATATATTATTATTGTGGAGACATTTAACGTATTGTATTATTAATTAATCTTACTCTTAAATCCAATTGTAGTCTTATCAACTAAAAGAAAATAGAGTAATTGTCTAACATGCTCAAATCAATTCCCCAATTTTGAAATGAATATCTGTGCTTTTTTTCTATCATTAATTTCCAAATCTTTGTTTTTATTACAGTTTATATTTTCAAAACAGTGTAGGCTGAAAAAATCTTTTTAATAGAGGTAGAATTTATATAATTATGGTATATATATATATATATATATATATAATATGGATACATGATCATCATCTAATGCTGTGTCTATATATTTGATATCATGTATTTTCTTTTTTTCGTGTACCATCATATTCTACTCTTAAGTAAATTCAGATTATATATATACTATTTTATCTTCAAAATTATTTTTGATGTGTTTTATGTAGTCTTAAATCATTAGATTGATCCAGTAAAGGTTTTAGTTTGACTTAAAATTAATTTTTATTTAGATACCTTCTTTTAGGTATTTCCTTACTTTGATAGTAATGTATAGTTCCCCAGTAGCGCACAAGTAGTTCACTCCTCACGGGTTTAGCCCTCTTCAATAGAGTGTAACTTCTCTATTGGTATAGTTAACTTACTTAGGTAATCTCAGGTAAGAAGTGAGAAGTTGCTAATTAGATTAAATTATGGCATGTTTTAGAGTCAATCATTTATATATAATAATAATATTATATATATATATACTAATTATATATATATTATTATTATATATATATATATAATATATATTAATATATTATATATATATAAATATATTATAATTAATATATATATTATATAATTAATATATTATAATTTATTTAATATATATATTAATTAGGGTTTAAGTGAGTATTAGGTTATAAACTCATTTGGTTTTTAAAACTCATTTGGTGTATTAAATCAAATGTTACGTTTTTAATACCACATAATAAATAAACCCAATGTTTGAGTACATTATAAAAAATAAAACCATGCAATATAAATATTACATAATAACTTCCAGGCCTCACGGATTGATGACTTCAGTCGCGTTTTGGCCTCTTAGCCAATGGTTCAATAGAGTTATCTTCTAATTCTTCTATTCCTGCGAATGAGAAACATGTACAAAGGTCACATAATAAAATAAATTTTCTGTACTGATTTAATTATATTAATAATTTATTGTGAGATTATATATATATTTATAAATTAATATATATATTATATTAATTATTATATATATATATATATATATTAATATTATATATATATATTATATATATATAATATATATATAATATATATTAATATATATTATATATATATATATATAATAAATATTAATATATATATATATTATATATATATATATATTTAAATATTAATAAATTATATATTAAATTAATATAATATATTAATTAATATATTATATATATATATATAATATATATATTATGTATATATATATATATTATATATTATATATATAATATAATATAATATATTAATTATAATATATATATATAAATATTATAATATATATATATTATATATATATATTTATATATATTATATATATATATTATATTATATTATTATATTATTAATTAATTTATATATATATTAATATTATTAATTAATATTAATTAATATATATATATATATTATATATATATATATATATATATTATTAATATATATATATATATTATTATTATATATATATGATTTAATATATATATATATATATATTATATATATATAATATTAATTATATTTAGTTTATATATTAACATGTTGTATAAAACTATGATTCTTGTTTCGAACTCTTGGGAATTCATTTTCTTACCATCTCGATTTTAGCACATATTATATTAGTACTCTAAAGTACTAGAAATATATATCAATCTCATGGAGTTGTGTGTGCTTTATAATATACAATGCTTCAATTATTAACACATATGCTATGAATTAGTGCAAATGACTAATATAAAGCTGAAGATGATATGGCCTAGTTTGTTATTGGTTAAATATATTTGCAGAGAATATATAACTATTTTAACATGGTGGAGCTATTGAGAATAATAAATTAGCTTTAATTCACTAGGCTCAAATACATGAATCGAGCAGACAAATATTAGAACTTACATATAAGTATTTGAATATAAGTGATGTCCAGACCTTCTTTAGGGCTATCATTTACCACTGGACTAAGCTCTTCCAAATTGATACGCTTAAAATCTAGAGATGATGGCTCTAAAATCTTTATATAGCTTTTGCATATTATTTAACCCAAGATAATGACTTAGCAGACCGCTCGGTTAATTATGAATTTGACTGTCTTCAGACGCGAAACTGCTATTGAGATTATAGCAGAGAGGATAAGCGACAATAGGAGAATTATTTCATTGTGGTATATTATATACTGCAGTCATCCTGAAATTCTCTCGAATGACCAATCCTATTTTCTCGTGTGTTTCTTTTATATCTATTTCTTAGAGTCTCCACATATTTCTCCTTCTTCTATTCATTTATAAAGTCTTACTATTTGCATTTGAAGTTTCTGTTGTTATCTAAACTTAGTTATGTAACTTCCTTCATTTTATTTTGGTTGTTTTAACATGTTTATTAGATTTCTTATTCATCTCTTTCAATAAGTAATAATTTATTATTAAATTTTATAATATTAATTTGTATTTATATATAGTTTATATATATATTATTAAATTTATTTATTTTAAAGTCTAATTATTATTTATTTATTTATTTTATTTTATTTTACTTTAATGATCTATATATTACTTATTATCATCTAATATAAATGACCTAATGTATTGATAAAGTTAGGTATTTTTTTACAATTATCTCGAGACTGTGCACAGGCCTAAACTTTAGAAATTATAAGTGAGTTAATAGTATAGTGAGGATAATTAAGCTAAGCAGGGAAATTTTAGTGCTATTGTTTATGTATAAAGAATATTCACTTAAAATATATAGATAAATTCTCATAGATTTTTCAGACTTTTAATTATGTATGATATATATTCATCTTCATCTTCATCATATCTCTCACTTTATAATTATCTCATACTCAATATACTTAATTCGACCAGGGCTTGTCATCTTTCTCATACATACCCATGTTGCCCAGGTCAAACGATTTAGCTATGGGGAATACGGTCCAACTCATTACCATTTTACTTTCTATCTATCAATTTAAGGTACGGAACAAGTGTACAAAGATGAACACATTTCATGATCAAGTCTCAATATCATTTTTTCTCATGATCTCTTCTACTTCTCTTCCTCTCTCTCCCATATGATCTAAAAATTCTATATAATCATATAATAGTTATAGATATATTCTTATACTTAATAGTGAAAAAATTTAAATAAGATATATGATTTATCCTTGGTAAAATATATGGTCAGTTCTCTCAGCTATTACTATGTACCAAACGAAGAGTACACGATTATCAATTAATTCCAAATAGATCTTCTTGATTGAAATTATTTTGTCACAAATAATAAGAGGGAGAAAGGTGTTTAAGATAATATTACCCAAGAACCACAATTTCACATTTGAAATTTTTATACTATAAATTTTTATTAATCTCTACTCCTAAGGGAAGGGTATATTGCGATTAAGTACATTATAGGATAAATAAATACTCATAAATACCACTATATACTAATTATATAAAATATTATATTATTATTATAATTTATATATAAAAATAATAAGTATATATATTGAATATAAAACTACAAAAATTTAATATATTTTTTTATTATATAATTCAAATTAATCTAAGCTGTTGTTGAAAATTCAATTTGTATATAATCATATTATATTATAGTATGATTTATATATATTATTATGATAATAAACTTATTTCTTTGCGTTTTTATTTATATTTTTTTTTTTTATTTTTATTTTTATTGATAATAATAAATTAATAGTATTAACCTATTTTTTTACCATATACGTTTATAATATATATTTATATTTATATATATATACCCTCTTTATTTATTTTTAACTTTATATTTTTTTTTATGTAAAAAACTCAAAAAATTTAAATAAAATTTTATATAAAATTACACAATTTCCATATATGAAGAAAATTTTGAAAATTTAATTATAGAAATCTATGTCCATGTATTAAGGAATTTTAAAATATGTGTTAGCACATTGATGTATATATATATATAATAACAGTTTCACAGGTAGATTGAATTATTTTTTAGCTACTTTAAAATATCTATTATAATAAAACTCTAACTCTAAAAGAGACTATACATTAAAATATATCCAAAATAGCTATAAAAAATACTATAATATTAATAACACACGCATTTATTTACTTTTAGGTTTTTAATTATATAAAAAATAATAAAACAGTGGTGTTATGATCTGTTATTATTGGTTAAAAATACCCGATTTTTTTTCCGAGCACCATTTCACGTCATCATACTTTTTTGATATTCTATTATTAACAATCATTTCGATATACTAATTTACTTTTATTTTGTTATAAGTGATATATATAATATTATTGAGCAGAAGCAACGTCGTACTAATATATGATTGAATAATACACAGCAATTAGACCTCAAATGGGAGCTCGATCCAAAAGAAAAAATATACTACATCAAACATAATTACTAATAGGTTAAGGCTCGTTACTCATAGAATAATTATTCACAGGTTTAAGTAATACTTTATCATGATGCAAACAGTCGAATGGAGGAGCAGAATAATTGCTAATATATAATCACAGCCGTAGTATGAACCACTATTGAGTATAGTATTATAGAGAACCGTAAAGGACCTCAATGCAGTGCAAACGATAAAATCACGTTTTCACAAGCCATTTCAGGACGTTCCCATGAGATAAAAGCGTTACTAAGTGAGTATACTCCAGAGTACTATGAGCGATATGAAGTATATACTAGGATAAAGAGGTCAAGTTCTCATTGAGTAATAGATCCAGTAAACTAATCTTGATTGCGCATAAGCTCAATAAGGTTTCAGTCCTCAATCACTATATAATCCCCTGAAGACTTGCAGTAGAGTATATAAGTTAATTATAGTAATACGATATAAGGTATAGCTATATTATACCCATATACAGAATACATAACGATAAGTACTAAGATCCTTATAGCCTATTAAAGGGCAATAACGAAGATAGAAATAGACTATATTATAGGCAGTGAGTCAGTAATTTACTGGATAAGATGAACTCCAATTAAATAAACCACTTTGAATTACGTTTTTCGCTCATATAATTATAATTTAGACCCCCTGGTATAGGAGCTCTCATGCTGATTCTATAAAAACCACAATTTGCTAATGCTAGATCAAGTATGAGAGAGGTGGTAAACTAAAAAAGTAACAATATAAAATACCACTCATAATAGGGGACACTTATATTATAAATCACATAAGATAGTTTCAAGGTTGCCCACAAAGCCTCGCTTACATCGTCTCACCTAAAATATTTTTGCGGTTCAGTTTACAAAAGTGAACTCTCGCTCTTCTATATGCTCGCTCTAATCTCATAGTTTAGGTATAGGCAACTACAGCTACGAGAAATATTTACATTAATATATAACATCTATTACTCTGGTAAATGAAATTACCATTAAAATCTATACTCTGGACACTAA
>JABUQX010077616.1:0-2500 GCA_015478945.1 Trachelipus rathkii | reverse complement strand
AAGATGAGATATGAATAGATATAGATAAGAGTGTTCGAGTAGGATTATACAATAATTTATATATTTTTTAATTACTTTTTATTATTTATACCATTGTGTATTAATATTTTTATGTATTTTTCTTAAAAATTTTGGTATGAATAAATTCACATTATAAGTGCTATTAGATTTTAATATATAATTTAACTAATATGTCATCTGTTGCTTATATGTTTCTGATTATATTAGCTTGACAGAGTAGTGTAAAGTATTAGAGTAAATGTGCACTATCACGGTTTTTGATTAAAACATCTAGATATATGTTGTATATATGGTCTCTGTGATGATCACTGTTATTTTCTCTCATTAAATAAGAGGTTTGTTGCGTCTATTATATTTCTCATAATTTTAGCAGAGTTATTTGTATTAACTATCTATAGGAAATAGTACAGAAAACACACGGCAGAAAACAAATTGTTGAAAAAATGACATAGTGATCGATTACTCAAATATACTAATAACCACATATGCCGCCTGTTATGTCAAAGATTACCGTATAGATTAGAAGAAGAAAATAAATATCATCCTCTATTTATAGAATTTTAACGAGTTTCTTTTTCCTAAGGGCAAATAGTTAAAATTATGCATAATATACAAGTAAAAACTGGAAAAACAGCATGTTTATATAAGAGAGTATTAGTGTATATTTGATCAGGTTTTAAGTTGAGTGTGTGGAAAGCGTCATAAAAACGAAAACTTTATCAATCAGCTTTCTGGTTTGATTGATAAACCTACAACATATATAAAAGAATGTTTTGCTGATAATAGTGATAAAGCCCAATTATATTTCGATTGATTGGATAATACTAATATCATAAGAAGCTTTAAAGGTCAATAGGTGATCTAAAAACATATATCATAATATATAAAATACGAATATTATAGAGGAGCAGACTTTTTTCGAACATTCTCTGTGAATAGCAGACCCTAATAAAATATGGATAGCTATTTTTACCATGAGTACATTTGACCCGAGAAAGAAAAAATAGTGACGATCCTATATAGGCATTGTTAAGCTAAGATTAGTTTGAATATTAATTATAATAACTTTTTTTAATTGTTATTGAAGACTTTTATGATATTATCGTTTGGGTAATGCTTTTGGTCATTGCAATCTAAAAATGCTGCAGTATACTCATGGATATTTTACTATGTCAAAGTTAATGCTCTAGGTGATTCTCCCTCTCAGGTATACACATTCGATATGTATGTGGATTTATTGTGAATGGAAGTATGTCCTCTGAGTCTTTTAGAGGAGGAGTGGATGTACTGATGTTCAATCTTGAAAACATATGCTTTCCTAAAATGTGGAAATATCTATTTATTGTGATTTTGGCAAGAACAAGAATATACTTGGACTATCATTATTGTATTGATATACATGAGTGAGCATTTCCGAGAGTGCGAATAATCAGGATAACGGTTATAAGGGGGTTATTATTGGATGAAAAAAGAGTAAATATATTACTCTTGGTAATGATGCCCCTATGTAATCTCACACACACAAGCTACTACTTAAAGTCACTATAAGTAATTGGGTGAATGACCTACATAGTGAGTACTCTTGTGAGCCACAGGAGTAATTATTACTTTAGAAGATTACAACATATTGACTGTTAACCAGCGGCGTGATAGAAAGTCCTTAATTTTTTAAAAGAAAGAATCAATAGATAGAGTATATATAATGCGTATTACAGAAAGTTGAACATCTTTAAATATAGATATAAAGGTAAATAAAAATCCGTCTTATTGATATGATTATATAAGAATGTCATTAGCCAGCTGATAGCAGGAGAAGCAAATTTAAAGATATTTAAAATTGTATAACATTTATTTATATTTTTGGTGAAGTGCCTCCCAAATGTTTTCGGTTCACGGAGCCGCTACTGGATATATATATGGTATATATATATATTAGGTACATGATTAGAGACTATTGGGTTAGTTTTTTATATTAGTTCATTATATTTATATTTTGTTCTAAAAATTAATTAAAGTTTGTTTGAAAGTGATATCGTAATATAAGGTGGAATTAACCTTTGTTTTTGATAAAAGTTCAAAAAATTTATTAGCATAATTTCAGTATGAGAATAGAGCTTAAATAGTTTTGGAGAAAATAATAATTGGTTTAATCTCTTTTGACATTCATAGTTTTGTATAAATATACTTTAGTTTAAATCTTGTATTTTAATATAGTACTGATAGCTGTATAATAATTTTAGGTTGTATATAGCCTTATTATAAGTGGTATATGAGCATATGGGTATTTATTTACTTAGTTAGAACTAGATTGATGTTGACTATATATATAATGATATATATATTTATTATTATAGCTGCGTAATTTCGATGCTCAAGAATATTGAAAAGTATGTTGTTTGGATAAATCAAACGTCTTTATTGCTGAAATTATTATATGTTTTGAGGGCTGTAAGTACTTTAGAAGAAAATTCAATAAAAA
>JABUQX010077615.1:17500-40642 GCA_015478945.1 Trachelipus rathkii | reverse complement strand
GATGTATTCATTTAAACAATCCCTTCAAGATTGATTAAAAACACGTATACAGGGAAATTATGTTTCGGCTAGCGATACTATAGTGCTTCAGAGTTCCATGATTGAGATCTAAGAACCACATACTTCGTTACTAACTTAGATCTTTAGACATAAAAACACATTCGAAGGGTCAAGATATTGATCAGAAAGTGCCAGGAATATTGAAATCGAGAAGTACATCTGAATATTGATCGATATGAGGTAGACGGGAAAACCTAATAAGTGGATTCACTCACACTAATCTGTGTAGGGTCACAGAGAAGAGATCGCAATTCACTCTTAACAACAGTCTGGACTGGAGGCGATGGAGGAATATGCATCTTGCCTATTACAATCACTGGTCGTATAATGAGGAGTGATTTTGTGTTTAAACATTTCTTATATACAAAATAGTTACAGGTTGGCACTGTTTATGTAAAAATTGCAGTTCATCATCGGCTATTAAAGGGTAAACACATCAATACACTTTTTCTTTAGTGGTCCTTTCCTATTTCCTCTTTATAGGCTGTTTTAGCGACGACCTACAACCTTGTGACCAGTCATCTTACGTGCGTTTTTCTTGTTTAACATCATCTAACGATTTCATTCAGAAGCATCGGCTAAGTCGGAGTCGTTTTACAGCTGCTCGAGGATCAACACCTCCCATAATATCCTGGAAAGTATCTAACCTGTCCTAGCTGCTTTTTTAGCGAGGTAATTACCTCCTGATTTAAACAAAGGGATGGCTCGTCTGAACAACGAAGCAAAAATCACCTAAACCATACCCACCTCTGCATTCTTGATCCCCTGAAGGGACTCCGTTCTCTTTCCTATTATTATTTATATTTCGGAGCTTCCTTTATATATTAACTTTACACACCTGGCGTTCGGGGATGAATGGTATGGCTTACCTTCTATCTCGTAATAAATACGAATCGAAGCTCAGTTGGTTCTTACTCAAGGGTAAGTAGTAAACATTAGGAAAACTTATAACGCTTTTACCTTTAGGAAGAATGATACTACTGTCCTAACAAAGAGGCTTTAGATTCCCACGTACTGATGAATCATTAATATCTGTATAACTAAGCCATACCAGGATCTTGAAAAAACATCTTAGTCGGCAAGCATACAAAATGTAATGAAGTCTTGGTGTCATTTTGTACATATCTTCCATCGTTGGTATATACCGCATTAGATTCCTTTAAGAAGCTTGATATTATTTCCGATATTTGTATTACCATCGAGTACACCAGCAATTACAAACCAGCCTGAGGCTCGGGAAAATAAATAAACTTATATCTTTCAGGTTTACTTGACTCCATGAGATTTAATGTGATTAACACGTTTATCTTCGTTAACGTATTTATTAACAAGAAACACTAAATCTTTACATATGTTGACTTTCTTCAGAATTTTTTGTAAGTCATGAACACCGTCGGTAAACTGATTATAGAAACCATGGCTTATACATAATTTTCAACGAAAGTATTCATTGGTGCCTCGTTGATGGTTGCAATATTAGGTTTTAATTTTTATACATTTTTAACATTAATCAACATTTCTAAGTATCGTAAATGCCAAATATGAAACAGGCATATTCTCTATACGCGACCATCTTAGGAATTATTTCACTTAATCCAGCTTCATACATTTCTCGAAAAAAAGTTATATTTTTTTTTTTGGATTCAATAATTGAGTTGGTATAGTTGATATTTTTATTGTTTCTGGATGTAGGGTTCCATAGAAGCCGATGAAGGGGCAAGCGTAAAATATAAATTGATCTCACCTTCCATGATTCCCAAAACGTAAAACTGACAGGTTTCTTAATATCCCGCATTATATAACTTTGTTAAACTTTGCGGGTATCCTACCCATTTGACAAGATACTGTCTATTTTACCTTTCCCTTTAGATCCTACTATTTTTTCTATTTTATATACTCATGATTCTTAGGATCAAATTGTATTTTCTGTATTTCTTGTTTATAAGCCTCCTTTTATTTTTTCTCCGTCTAAATCCTTTAGATAGTATAATTTTAACCTTTCTCTCATAATTCTCTGACAGCCTCTACTTTAAAAACTTCTCTGGACATTCAGCTTCATACCCTTTTCTGAATTTTTCATCAGTCCTGATACTCTCACATAGTCTCCTACTTTAATGCCTGTGTTATCTTTTATTTTTCCCTTTGGGTTGATAGGTACAAATGGTTTTGTCTTTACCATCTCTATAGGGGTATTCTTAAGTGTTCTATGATGAGACCGATTATAAGAGTAAGCCAAGTCCTGTAGTATATCTATATATTTAAATGTATTCATCTTCGTGAAATACCTATGCATTCTTTCTTTTAGAGTTCTTTGTACCTTTCAACATATTGCAGCTTTATTAACTGAAAATGTGTTGTAATTCCCCTATGTCATACTCAGTAACTAATTCTTGAAACTCTTTACCTAAAAATTCTGTACCCTTATCTGTCCATATCATTTTGGGATATCTACCATCCTTATTTATAATTTCTCTGAATGCTGTAGCAACAGTCTTTGATTTTTTATCTTTTAAAACCCTTAACCATAAGTATCTCGAATATACATCTATCGCAAAAAGAATATACCGATACCCCTCATTGTAAGATTTATATTTTGTCATATCGGTCAAATCTAGTTGCCATACGCTATCTAAATGTGGAGCTATAGTTTTCCGTGTAGGAAATTTTTTCTTACAGGTTTATGTAAGGTAAAAGCATCCTCACCTTCTAAAATATTTTGTCATTCTTTTTTACTAATTTGAGGAAACTTTGAAGCCAAACCTTGAAAAACCCCCGTAACTGTATGGCTGTTTCACATCAAAGTAATATTTATCGACCGCTTCCTTAGCCTCCATGATTCACAATGACATTAGCAATAAAAATTTTATTCATTTATACTGAAAGGTTAAATAAAAAATCAGACGTATATATGAAGTATTTTATTTTTAATTACAAAATAATATTAACTATTTTAAATTACAAGTCTAAAAACATAACATATGTCTACAGAAAGATAACAAGAAATATATACATATTTTAAATTACAAAATAATACAATCATATAAAAAATCATTAGATAAATATTCAGACGCTTAATCCATTTTGATACTTTGTATGGATTTTTTCTTATTCGACTCGTTCTTGATCGCAATGTACCTCTATTTATCAACTTTGATCTGTCCGATGCAAAAGAAGTACCAGCAGGACTTGCATCAGGTCTAGGCGTCGTTGGAATATTATCCAGATCCGCTAATCTTTGTTTATTGTGATTAAACTTCTAGGAAAATTAATAGTCTGAAGTTCTTGTGATCCTGTTTCATCCTGTCACTAGAGCCTCTTCCATTCACGTGAGAGATCAGATATCAAGTCAACAATATTCCGATCCATGTATTGTTTCTCCGTCAATAATTGATTTGACGAAGATTCATTCCCATTGTAATCTGATCTTTTTAAAATATTATATAGAGCTAACCCCTTTCTTACTCCTCACTGGTAAGCTTTTCCTTGATGTATATGGTCTAAGCAATTAGCTTCTCTTTCACCAGGGGTACTATCTGTTGTTGAGAGCTGTATCTTCCTTGGTGATTTCATTAATAAAACTTTAATCCGCTAATCTTTGCTTTTGCATTTTATATAGGTATTCTTTTTCTTTAAATGTTAACATTGGAGTTTAATATTTGCTGCAGTTCCTTCTCATAATTATTTATCTGGTCAACTTGAGATGCATTATAAACTCAAAAGGTGTGGCCTTGTTGAGTCAATGGGTGATAAGGATTATATCCGATCTGACGCAGTTGAATGTCTGATTTGAGGCTGTTCGACCTGTTGTTGTTGTTGTTGTTGTTGTTGCTGTTGTTGTTGTTGTTGTTAGATGTTGTTGTTGCTGCTGCTGTTGTTGTTGTTGTTGTTGTTGTTGTTGTTGTTGTGGAAGTAAGGTATATGTTATATTTCAACTTCTCATAATCGCTGTAGGGTAAAAACCGCTAGCCTTCTTCATTGCATTTGCAGCAAGCCACGTTGTGTATCAAAGGGGCTAATAACGGAAAAAACGCGCGCTTCGAGTGGGTGCACACCACACCTTTATCAATAGTTTCTTTTATTTTTAATCTTTCTTACCGTTAGCAGCAGTTTTGGTAATGAATGTTTCTGTGCGACGTTAACTTCAACCTTCGTGAGCTCTCTTTAAAGGATACATTTCCTTTTTTATAAGATTCAGCATACTTTCACTATACATTTGTATAAAATTTTTTCATCTTCACAGATTAGGTTACGTTTTTCAGAAGGTTTCAGGGTTTTAAATTTTCTCATAAGAGGTAAATAATCTGCAACTAGAGTACTCATTATTCAGGTATGTATACTGTCTCAATCTCGTTAGGTAAGATATTTGTCCGCAGTAACACCCTATGCGTGTTCTTAGGATGAAGCTCACAGAGTAAATAACCATGAGGTATAGATGTAACTTCTTTATATACTTTTAAGAACTCTTTACGTTGAGTAGGGAACATTTGGGTGGCCACAACATTGACCTGACTCATGTCCCTTCTTTGACCAAACAATGTTAAATACTGCGTGTTTAAAGAGACATCCCTCATATACTTATTCTGATGAAAGATATTCTGTGTTATAAAAAACACTGTGATGTTTAAATGATGTGAGTAAACTGTGAAAGTTTCGGCTATAGCCTCATTCAATTTATGCATCAAATCATCAAGGATTATAATTTTATGCCCAGGTAAACATTGAAGAGCTTTTATGTCATATAACCCTTCATGAAATTCGATTACATCTTTGTAGTCTTTAAACTTTTCTTGGTAAACACTGTAACACCATATGATTTTAACAGGCTTTTGTTCGAAAATCTCGACCTCTTTTAAAATGTTTAATAACAGAAAGGTTTTCCCACATCCTGTAGGACCAGACACAAGACAAGTAGCAGGAGTACGGAACATAAATTTACCAACGTCCATTCTAGATTGATACCTGATCACTAATGAATAAGAAAAGGTTTGCGTTTATGTTATAAATGGTTTGTTAACTCAATTTCTTACTCTTTTTATGTTTATAACTTACAAATTTACATTTTTTACATACTCTAAATCAGTAAATCAATAAATCAAACCTCAATCCAGTCGCCATCCAACTACCCACCTATCCGCTTGTGATCTATTGATCTGTTGATTTAAGTCAAAAAAATTTTTTTTTTTTTTTTTTACTAAATTTGTAACGTTTTTACATACCCTAAATCAAGACATTCATCTTTAGGGTTATTCAGAAAATGAAATAACAAACAACCTTAGCCCATTGTAAAGAAATTATGAAAAAAAAGATGAGAATGGTTAAAAATGTAAGCCTAAAGCCACATTACAAGAGAAATCCATTAGAGATAAGAAAAAAAAATAACATTACGCAATAGTTATAAGCCCCGCCCCCATTCATTCTTTTTAGGGTTAACGTTTTAGGGTTAGCTCTGTATAAACTGGTTTGCTGCATCATCTTTTGTTATTGTGAGAGAGAGAATTACATTCTTCTTAAAAGAGGGATAACTGAAGCTCAGCATTAGTTGAAGGTCCGACATTAAACTATAAACATGGTTTCTCTTGTGAATAATAAATTTGTAAACGATATTATAGCATGGAGGGTATCTCATCCTAAAAATATTGTAAATTTAACTTTTCATCGCAAGTCGACTGGTGATCGTTACTTTACTTGCAATGATTCCTCTCATTCACCTAACAGACTCTTATTCCTATCCTCTGAAGAATTAAGTCGGGTGTTCGATGAAGTTAATACTTGGATAATTGAAAAGTACATTTCATCATCAGTGACAAATTCGTGGGGTGTAACGATCAATGGCGGAGAAGAAGACGATTCAAAAAGATTAACTCTTGTTTTTTCACTAAATAACAATATCGAATCCATCGATTTACGTGTTTGGTGGAGACCTAATTCAACTGGGATTTTCCGACCCACAGCCTTTGGTGTTTGTGTAAGTGGTAAAGAAAATATTACAGCCTTTACCAAGATGCAAGAAGAAATATGTAAACGTATGGTTGAAGTTGATTTACTGGACGAACTCATTAATTTGTCACATGGTATACTCTACACAATATACGACGAACACAATGTGATCGAATCACAGGATCCCGGAGTTATTGATGCTATCGATCTTGAAAAATTCACCTACCTATATGACAAAGAAATGAGAACATCAGGGTTCAAAGAACAATCTTTGAAAATATCGGCTCGTGATATTTACACATATGTCACGAACCAAGGCCTAAGTAGTTTAGAACAATACATCGAGTGTACGCAGTGTATGTTAAATGTTAAACCTCATTCTTGCTAAATATATATATATATATATATATATATATATATATATATATATATATAGATATATATGTATATATTATATATATTATATATATATATATATATAATATATAACATATATTATTATATATATATAAATATCTGTTCTGTGAAATTGGATACCGACTCTGGTCTTATCTTCAACACTTCTCCCCGGGATGTTTCAAGCAATGGACATTGGATAGCTGTGTATAGAATAAAAATAATGTTGTTTATTTCTTTGACTCTCTGCATTTAGATTTTATGTTACGTAATCATTAGTAACATCTTTTTTAAAATATGATAATGTTAAATATGTTAAGACCTTATGTTTTCCTGCAAAACTATCAGGTCTAATTTATTGTGGTGTATACTGTATTTATTTCATTATTATGTTTTTTAAATAATGATTTCTTTTAATAAAATTTTAAATATATTGAGTGCTAAAAATTTATATGTAACGATTAGTAGTTTGCATCTTATGGTTGATAAAGCTTTAAATTAAAAACTTGTTTTCATTTCGCCGCTTTTTTTTTTCAAAAGGCAACTTATTTATACCAAAGAAAATATGACTGATCAATAGATTGAATTTTTTACGTTGAAACATGAAAAGTTAAAAATAAAATAAAAAATTAAGTTGAAAACAGAACACGTTTGCAATCTCGTACCGGATCGTACATGCGATACACGAGGGGTTGCGCGCATGCACCCCTTCCGTGTCGGATCGCTCCTGTGGGCGCGCGCACGAGCGTCGGATCGCGCCGCGATGCACCGGTGGCACCCCCACGCGCCCGTTTCGCTGCGGATTGCACTGGCTGGAGCGCCTGCGGGCGCTCCCCCGCATCGACCGGGAAGCCTGATGACGCTACCTTCTTGCCCATGAGAAGGTCTCAAACACCCTTAGTTGAGATCTAACATCCTTATAAACATATATTTTAACCCAAAATTGTACTTAATTACCACATATATAATAAACTCGACACCACACGGAGCCACCACCCCGTGTCTAGTGCCTAACTTCTCGAGACTCCTTCTCCTCCTCCTTCCGTCATGCTTCCTTTCTTCTTCTTATCGCTCCATCAATGTTTGCCATTCCATCGCATTCTTCTTCCTCTTCTTTTCTTCTTCTTTTTACCCCTCCTCTTGCAGGGTCCCTGGAATCCGAAACCGAATCCAACTCCCGACTACGCTCTTCGAATTCCGACTCCAACTCCGACTCAGACTCAACTTCCGCCCGACTCCGTCTCTCTAGGCCTTTTCTTTCCGAAGTTTCAGTCTCTACGATCATTTTTTGAATTTTTTTTTTGTGGGGCAACGTCCCCCCTTACAGGGGGGACGCAGAGGACGTAATCTCGGCTCCGACGTAGATTGCCGTCATCAGTAGATAGCTCACAATTCAAATTTCAATTCCAATTTCGTTAAGCCTAACAACGGTTGTTCAACATGAATTTACCTTAGCCACTAAGGGGGGCAACACCCCCCTTTAGGGGTAGACCTACCGCGTCACCCCACAACCACTCGCTTGAGATCAGTTTATCACCTAAAATTCAGACTAACATTATACCAAGTTATGAAAGCGACACGTTAACTCCTAACACATGTTAGGAATATAATCCGGACTCAGAACCCGCGATGCGAAGAAAAGAAACCCACGTGGATCAAAGTTGCATAAGCTGCGTAAAAACGACTCCAGATTCGATTTCCTTCGGGAATCGAATCTGATGTAATAATAATAATAATAATAATGTGTATGTGTATAGCGCACGCGGCGCTCTGTCGTGTTCTAGTCAGGCTCAAACAGACACTCGCGCGTCTTTTGCACCTCCGAAGTGCTCGCGTCGCCCATGCAACGCTCAGTTTAGGCTTAAAACTCACCCATCAGATCAAGGCCACAAGGGCGTTAAGCGCAATTCATCGCGGTCCACCACCTCGGGGGTACCCCCCTCTATATACATCCGTACAGGACTTTGCAAAATTTACACGGATCGTCCCTCTATCCAACATATATAGATTATATTCCAGTTGAAGACAAATATATCTCTATCCTCATATCGGAAACAAGGCTGGTCCTCGGTCCAAACGTTGCCAAACTACTATATATATACTATACTATATATATATATATATATATATATATATAAATATATACTATATATATATATATTATATCATATATATATTATATTATTAATAATAATTATATTCAATATATATATATATATACTTATATTATTAATCGACTAATATATATATATATATATATAGTATATATCAGCTATCTCATACTTATATATATACTAATATTCATATAATTATATATATATATATATAATTATTATATATTATATACATATATATAATATAATATATACTAATAATATATATAATATATAATATATATATATATCATTATAATATATATATGAATATAATTAATATATTATATATTATATATATATAATATATATATATATATATATAATATATACTATATATATAATTTTTTTATATATATATAGTAATATATATATATAATATACCTATATATTATACTATATCACTACTAACTTACTATACTATATATATACACTATAATACTAGCTCATATATATATATCATATAAGTTTAGTATATGCACACAAGTTTTTGACCGAGACCAGCCCTTTTCGACTGCATGACACGGAATAGAGATAGTTGCTCAAACTTGGACATATTAAATCTGATTTATGGGACTAAGGACGAATGCCGTGTAAATTATCAAGTCTGTAGAGATGTGTATATAGAGGGGGGTCACCCCGAGGGTGGACGCGATATTGCGCCTTACACCCTTGTGGCCGCTTGATCTGAGGGGTGAGTCTTAGCCTAACGATCGTTGCACGCGGGACGACAACCTTGCTGAGGTCAAACCAAGACGCGAAGGTGCTGTTTGGACCGACAAGGACCAAACAGAGCGCGCGGCCAAAAACGTGCGCATACACATACACATTATTATTATTATTATTATTACATTCGAAAGACTGTCGATTCCGAAGGAAATCGAATCTGAGTCGTTTTTTACGCACTTTGACTTTGGATTCCACCGTGGTTTCTTCTTCGCATCCGGTTCTGAGTCCGATATATATCTACATGTGTTAGAGTTAACGTATCGCTTTCAAACTTGGTATATGTTCTATGTAGGTATTAAACCTGATCCAGCGAGTTTTGGTGACCGTAGGTCACCCCTAAGGGGGTGTTGCCCCCTTAGTGCTAAGGTCAAATTCATGTTGAAAACCTTGTTAGGCTTAACGAATTGGAATGAAATTTGAATGTGAGCTATATGATGACGCAATCTCGTCGGAGCCGAGATTACGTCCCTCTGCGTCCCCCCGTAAGGGGGGACGTTGCCCCACAAAAAAAAAATTAAAAATGATCGTAGAAGACTGAAACTTGGAGAAAGGCTAGAGGAGACGGAGTCGGAGACGGAGTCTGAGTCTGAGTCGAGTTGGAGTCGGGATCGAGTGACGTAGCGGAGTTGGGTTCGGTACGGATTCCAGGGACCCTCCGGAGGAGGGTCCCTAACTTCCTTTGAAAAAAAGAAGAAGAAGAAGAAATGCATGGAATGCAAAACAGAGGACGAAGAAGAAGAAAGGAAGAATGAGGAAGGAGGAGGAAGGAGTCTGAGGAGTAGGCACAGACACCGGTGCTGGCTCCGGTGTGGTGTCGAGTTATTAAATATTTGTGTAATAATACAATATTTGGGTTAAAATAAATATGTTTATAAGGATGTAGATCTCAACTAAGGGTGTTTGAGACTTCCTCATGAGCAAGAAGGTAGCGTCATCAGGCTCCCGGTCGATGCGGGGGGAGCGCCCGCAGGCGCTCCAGCCAGTGCAATCCGCAGCGAAACGGGCGCGTGGGCTCGCCCGCAGGCGCGCCCGCCGGCGCGATCCGACGCGTGCGCGCGCCCACAGGAGCGATCCGACACGGAAGGGGTGCATGCGCGCAACCCCTCGTGTATCGCATGTACGATCCGGTACGAGAATGCAAACGTGTTCTGTTTTCAACTTAATTTTTTATTTTATTTTTAAACTTTTCATGTTCATAACATAAATCTATTGAACTTATTGATTCAAGTCATATTTTTTTTTTATTAATAAATTCTTTTGAAAAAAAAAAAAAAGCGGGAAAAGAAAACAAGTTTTTATTTTAAAGCCTTTATAACATAAGAGCAAACTACATAATCGTTAACATATAAATTTTTAGCATCAAATATATTTACAATTTATTAAAAGAAAACATTATTTAAAAAAAACATATAATGAAATAAATACAGTATACACCACACAAATTAGAACCTGATAGGTTGTACAGAAAACATAAGGTCTTAACATTATTGAACATTATTATTATTTTTAAAAAAGATGTTCATTAATGGATACGTAACATAAAATCTAATGCAGAGAGTCAAGGAAATATACAACATTTTTTTTATTCTTATTATATACTATCCAATGTCCATTGCTTGAAACATCCCTGGAGAAGTGTTGAAGATAAGACCAGATTCGGTATCCAATTTCACAGAACAGAATATATATATATATATAATATATATATATATATATATATAATATATTATATATATATACTATATATATATATATATCATATATAATATATATATATATATAATATATATATATATATATATATATAGTATAGCAAGAATGAGGTTTAACATTTAACATTACACTGCGTACACTCACTGTATTGTTCTAAAACTAACTTAGGCCTTGGTTCGTGAACATAAATGTGTAAATATACGAGCCCGATATTTTCAAAGATTGGTTCTTTGAACCCTGATGTTTTCATTTCTTTGTCATATAGTAGGTGAATTTATTCAAGAATCGATAGCATCAATAGACTTCGGATCCTGTGATTCGATCACATTGTGTTCGTCGTATATTGTGTAGAGTATACCATGTGACAAATTAATGAGTTCGTCCAGTAAATCAACTTCAACCATACGTTTACATATTTCTTCTTGCATCTTGGTAAAGGCTGTAATATTTTCTTTACCACTTACACAAACACCAAAGGCTGTGGGTCGGAAAATCCCTGTTGAATTAGGTCTCCACCAAACACGTAAATCGATGGATTCGATATTGTTATTTAGTGAAAAAACAAGAGTTTAATCTTTTTGAATCGTCTTCTTCTCCGCCATTGATCGTTACACCCACGGAATTTGTCACTGATGGATGAGCAACATGCTACTTTCAATTATCCAAGTAGTATTCAACTTACATCGAAACCACCCCGACCTAATTCTTCATGAGGATAGGAATAAAGAGTCTGTTAGCGTGACTCAGAGAGGAATCATTGCACAGTTAAAGTACGATCACCAGTCGACTTGCAGATGCAAAAGTTAATTTACTATACTATTTTTTAGGATGACCGGATCAAACCCTGCCATGCTATAATATTCAGGTTTCACAAAGTTTATTATTCACGAAGAGCAACACCAATGATCTACTAGTTCTCAATGTCGGACCTCGTCAACTAATGCTGAGCTTCACGTTTATCTCTAAGCAGAAGCTTTCACATTCTCTCTCTCACAATAACAACGCAGATGATGCAGCAAAAACCACGTTTATACAGAGACTACCCCTAAAAACGTTAACCCTAAAACGGAATGAATGGGGCGGGGCTATAGAACTATTGCGTAATGTTATTTTTTTTTCTTATCTCTAATGGATCTCTTGTAATGTGGCTTTTGGCTTATATTTTTAAACCATTCTCATCTTTTATTTTTCAATAATTTCTTTACAATGGGCAATGGTCTGTTTGTTATTTCAATTTCTGCAATTAACCTCAAAGATGAAGTCTTGCACTTTTAGGATGTAAAAACGTTAGCCAAATTAGTAAACAAAAAAAAAAAAAAAAAAAAATTTTTCTTGACTTAAATCAACACGAATCAATAGATCACAAAGCGGCATAGGTTGCGGTAGCCTTGCGATGGCGACTGATTGAGCGTTTGAACTTTATTTGATTTACTGATTTTAGATTATGTAAAAATGTAAATTGAAGTTCTATAATATAAACATAAAAAAAGAGTAAGAAATTGAGTTAACAAACCATTTATACATAAACCGCCAAAACCTTTCTCGCTATTCCATAGTGATCCAGCAGTTATCCGAACTCCTAGAATGGACGTTGGGTAAAAATTTCACTGTATCCGTACTCCTCGGCCTACTTGTCTTGTGTCCTGTCCTACAGAATGTGGAAAACCTTTTCTGTTATTTAAACAATTTTAAAAGACGTTCGAGATTTTCGAACCACAAAGCCTGTTAAAGATCATCGTGGTTGTGACAGTGTTTACCAAGAAAGTTTAAGATTACAAAGATGTAATCGAATTTCATGAAGGGTCTATAATGAAGAAAAAGCTCGTCAATGTTTACACTGGCATAAATTATAAATTCCTTGATGAATTTGATGCATAAAATTGAATGAGGCTGATAGGCGAATACTTTCACAGTCTCTACCTCACATATACACCAACATCCGCACAGTGTTTTTTATAACTCCAAATCTTTCATCCAGAAATAAGTATATGAGGATGTCTCTTTGTACAACACGCAGTCATTTAACATGTTTGGTCAAAGAAGGGACATGAGTCAGGTGTCAGGTCAATGTTGTGGCCACCCAAATGTTCTCCCACTTCAACGCTAAAACAGAGTTCTTAAAAAGATGATATAAGAAATTACATCTACTTAACCTCACTGTTATTTACTTCTGTGAGCATATCCATCCTAAAAGAACACGCACATAGGGGGTAAGACGGATACTGCGACACAAGATATGCTTACCTACACCGAGCATTCGAAAATCTCGTACAGACAGTTATCAATACCTGTAATACGATGAGTACTCTGTGGCAGATTCATTACCTTCTTATGATGAAAATTTAAAACCCTCTGAACCTTCTGCAAAAAGACGTTAAAACTGCATCTGTGAAGATGAAAAAATTTATACAATGTATAGCTGAAGTATGCCTGCAAATCTCACATAAATAAGGAACATTTGTTCCTTTAAAGAGAGCTCAGGAAGTTGAGTTACGTACGGCACAGAAACACTAACATTAATCCCCTTCGAACTGCATTTGAAAGGCTTAAAAATAAAAAAAAACTATTACCAGAAAGTTGGTCTGGCTGGTTTCCTACGCTTTTACTCGTTTCCCGGTCTATAGCCCCTTTGATACAACCAAAGTGGCTTGCTCATGATGAAGAACGGGTAGCGGTGTTAACCCATAACAGCGATTACTGAGAAGTTGACAATATAACACAGAAAACCATCATATCAAACCAACCAACATCACAGCAAACAGCAACCAACAACAACAACAGCGCGGCAACCACAGCAACATCTACAACAACAAACAACAACCCAGCAACAACAACAAGAAACACACAACAAAGCTCGAACAGCCTCAATCAGACATTCAACTGCGTCAGATCGGATATTAATACCTTATCACCCATCTGACCTAACAGCAACCTGTTGAGTGCTTATATGATTCCTCAAGTTGAACTAAGATACAAATAATTAGTGAGAAGGAACTGCAATTTCCAAGATATTAAACTCCAATGTTAACATGCATGAAAACAAGAATTTTCCTATATTCAAATGCATACAAAATAATAGTTTAGATTAAAATGTTTTTATTAGAAATCATCCCAAGAGCTAATGATACAGGCTCTAACAACAGATTACTAAACCCTCTGGTGAAAAGACGAAGCCTACATTATAGACATATAATCAAGCGAAAGTTTTACCACGTGAGGCAGTTAAGAAAACGCGGTATGAGCTCTATAATCACATATGGGTTTAAAAAGCATTCAGATACATTGGGCATGATCTCCCGGTCAATATCATCTTATGAAGCGGAGCAGAACAATACATGATCGACATTGTTGACGTGAATGCTGATCTCCTTTCACGTGAATGAGGGAAAGAACGGCGCATCTAGTGGAACAGGATGAAACAGATCGCAAACAAGAACTTCAGACTATTATATTTTCTAGAAGTTTAATCGATGAATTAAACAAAGATTAGCGGATTCTGGATTAATATTTCCAACGACGGCCTAGACCTAGATGCAAGTCCTGCTCAGGACTTCTTTTGCATCGGACAGATTCAAAGTTGATAAATAGAGGTACATTGCGATCAAGAACACGAGCGAATAAAGAAAAAAATCCATACAACAGTATCCAACAATGGGATTTAGGCGTCTGAATATTTATTATTCGATTCTTTATATGATGTGTATTATTTGTAATTTAAAATTAATGTATCATATTCTACGCCGTTATCTTTCTGTAGAACATATGTTATGTTATTTAGACTTGTCAATTTAAAAATAGTTAATATCCCTACATTTTGTAAATTACAAAAAATAAATACGTTCATATATACGTCTCGATTTTAGTTATCAACCTCCATTCCCAGTATAAATGAATTTAAAATTCCTTTATGTGCTACATGTCATTGTGAATCACTGGGAGGCTAAGGAATCGACGGTCCAGATAAATATTACTTTGAATGTGAAACAGCCATACAGTTACGGTGGCAGGTTTACTTCAAAGTTTCCTCAAATTGATAAAAAAAAAGAATTGAAGAAAATATTAGAAGGTGAGGATGCTTTTACCTCTTCATAAACCTATACGAAACAAAACAACTTTCCCCACACGGAAAAAAAACTATAGCTCGCCACATTTAGCTAGCGTTATTCGGCCAACTAGATTGAGCCGATATGGACAAATATAAATCTTACAATGAGGGGTATCGGTCATATTCTTTTTGCGATCAGATGCTATATTCAGAGATACTATATGGGTTAAGGGTTTTACAAACGATAAAAACACTCAAAGACTGTTTCTACAGCATTCAGACGAAATTATATAAATAAGGATGGTAGATATCCCAAAATGATATGGACAGATAAAGGGTACAGAATTCTTCTTACGGTAAGGTTTCAAGGAATTAGTTACGAGAGTACTTTACATAGGTGAATCTACAAAACCACTTTCTAGTTAAAAAGCTGCAATAGTTGAAGAGTACAAAGAACTATATAAAGAGAACAGAATTGCATAGGTTTTCACGAAGCCCTTGAATACACTTCTAAATATATAGACTATACCTACCAGAGACTTGGCCTTACTCTTAAATTTGGTCTCAATCAATAGAACACTTAAGAATACCCCCTATTAGCAGATGGCTTTATAAAAGACAAAACCATTCTGTAACCCTACTCCAACCCACAGGAAAAACAATAAATCAGGTAACAAGGGCATTAAAACAGTAGGAGGGCTATGTGATCGAGTATCAGGACTGATGAATAATTTTCAGAAAAAAGGATATGAAGCTGGATGGTCGAGAGAAGTTTTTAAAAGTAGATACCATCAGGGAATTCCCTAGAGACAGGTTATACAAATCCTTACTACTACTACAAGGTGCACTTTTAACGGGAGAGAAAAAATTAAAGAGGAGGCTCTATAAACAAGAAATACAAAAATACAATTTTGATCCTAAGGCAATCATGAGTATAACAATAGGAAAACACCATAGTAGATCTAAATGGCGAAAGGTTACAAAACTAGACAGTTATTCTTGTCAAATGCGGTACATAGGCATAGCCTGCCAAAGTTTACAGTTACATATAAAATGCTGGGGAATATTTAGAAACACTGATCAGTTTACGTTGGGAACATGGAGAGTGAAGATCATTTATATTTCAATGCTTTGCCGCTCATCGACATTGCTATGGACCTACATCCAGAAAAATAAAATATCAGACTATACAACTCAATTATTGAATCCTATAACTTTTGTCGACGAAAGTAGATGAAGCTGGACTCTAAGCTACGAACAATAATTCATCGATGTCCTGGATATGAGAAATATGCCTTTTCATAGCTTTGCGCATTTACCGATACTCTAGAAATGTGATAATGTTAAACAATGTAATTAAAAATTAAAACCTAATATTTCACACCATACAAACGACGAGGCACCAATGAATATTTCGTTGAAAATTATGTAATAAGCCATGGTTTCTATAAATCAGTTACTGATGTGTTAATGACCTTAAACAAAAAAATTGAAAGAAAGTCAAATATGCTAAAGATTTAGTGTTTTCTTGTTAATAAATTACCGTTAAAGCGAAACTAACGTCTTAATCCACATTAAAAATCTACATGAGCATGCTGAAGCCTGAAAAAATATAAGCCTTAACTATCTCTCATTTCTCCGAGGCCTCCGAGGCTGGTTTCGTAATGCTGTACTCGCAGCTATACCAAAATACGGACACATATATCAAGCCCTCTCTAACAGGATCATAAAATGCAGGTATATACCCACAACGATGAAGATAGTATGTATCACAAACAAATGGACAGCAAGGACTTTCATTACGATTATTGTATGCTTGCCCCGCGGACCTAAGATGTGTCAAGACTCCCTGGTATGGCCTATGTCTTATCGAACAGATATATAAGCCATCAGTACGTGAGGGAATACTAAAGCCTCTCTTCGTTAAGAGTAAGCTTCATTTTCCTCAAAAGGTTAAAAGCAGGTTAATAACGTTTCCTAATGATTCCTACTTACCCCTTGGAGTACACGAAAGCCAAAACCACTCGGAGTTCGATTCGTATTTATATCTAAGAGAATGTAGAAGGTCAACCTCATACCCATTCACCAACCGGAACCAGTCAGTGTGTACAAAGTACATATAAGAAGGACAGCTCCCGCGATAAAATCATATACATAATGAAGGGAAAGAGCAACGAAGTCTATTCAGGCGGACTCAAAGATATGCAGAGGGGCAGCTATGTTTACGGTGTGGATTCTTTTGCATACGTTGTTTCATGACGAACGCCCATCCCTATTGTCTCTACAATCAGGAGTAAATATCTTGCCTAAAAAAGCAAGCTAGGACAGTATCTAGATATCTTTCCAAGATATTCTAATCGCGAGGTGTTGATCCTCGAGCCCAGCTGTAAACGACGACTAAGCCGATGCTTCTGATGACATGTTAGATGTATGTTAAACCGAAAAATACGACCGTACAGAGACTGGCGAAGGTGCCTAGGCGTCGTCGCTAAAACAGGCCTATAAGAAGAGGAATAGGAAAGGACCACTAAAGAAAAAGTGTTTGATGTGTTTACCCTTTAATAACGATGATGAACTGCAATTATTTTACATAAACAGTGACAACCTGTAACTATTTTTTTGTATATAAGAAATGTTTAAACAAATCACTCCTCATTATACGACCAGTGATTGACTAGCAAGATGCATTTTCCTCCATCCCCTCCAGTCCAGACTGTTATGTAATGAGTGAATTGATGATCTCTTACTCGCTGCTGAAACCCTCACACAGAATAAGAGTGAGTTGAAATCCAACTTTTATTAGTATTACATCCCGTGTCACTCCCAATCACAACAATACAGATGTACCTCTCGATTTCAATATTCCTGGCACTTCTGATCAATATACCTTGGAACCCTTCGAACTGTAGTTTTTATATCTAAAGACTAAGTACGTCAAACGACAGATGCGTTCAGATTCTCACAGGAACCGAACACATAGTATCAACCGAAACAAATTTCCTGTATACGTGTTTTAATCAACTTGAGGTATTTTTTTAAATGGAACACATCCTCTAGTGAGCGCTCAAGCTTGCAAGTTACCCTTAACTATCGAAGTTATTATGGGAAAACTTTATAAATTCAATTCTCAAGACTGCGAAAGTCTCATCTACAAATTACATCTGGGAATATTTACAATTTTAAAAGATGCTACGAGAACCCACAGAAAACCCATGCTCCGGAGTAAATCTAAAAAATAATCACCTACGAATATCTATGGACGGTGTAAATGGTGATATATTCTCTCAGGAAAGACTTTTATTCTACCATCTGTGGATACGCGTATCAGGTTAACTAGATCTACACCTGCGAATTGCTTCTTAATGTTAAAAGCGCTCTTTTAGCAACATCTGCGGCACCACAAACCTAATCTTTAAATTACTGGAACGCGTACTCTTTTTATGTACGATAAAGTGAAATTATCCCCACTTAAAACATATGAAATAGCAGAAAATCTCTTATTGACCGATAACAGCAAATATCCCCAATCAAGAGAATTGAACGACTAAAATTTTTAAACTTTACCCAAGGTTATCAGATAATATACCTAAACCACTAGCTCAGATGGGAGCTTACCTCAAAGGAGTAATATATCAAGGAATTGTAGAAACAGTTGACGCCATTTATCTGGAAACTAATGGAAAGTACCCCCTTTAAATTTACCACCCATATTCGGACTTAGAGGGGTTAGTTTAACCATGTGAAGATGGTCAACCTCTACTGTCGGTGATTATGAGATTTGATTATATGAAGTTCACAACTCCCAATGCTCACGTATCCTTTATTACGATTTGTTGCGCAATTACAGTATCATGCGAGATCGATAAATGGTACCGCGTGTTTATCTACAAGATTATGCTGAAAACAGTAATTTTATATGCATATCGATCTCCACTGCTGATCTTTCAGCTTGTAATGCCTATCATCTCAATATCCTAAGGAAAGGAACATTAGGGTTGAGTATCAAATTTGGACAAAAGGTTTGACATCCTGCAATCTCAGCTTCCGGTCTGTATCTGGAACATCCTCAAATCATCGAGATTTGATACAGAACAACGAAGAATAATTCTTGAATTATTAATTGATGAATGAAGAAGGAAAAATATTCAAATGCCACTTTGGATGCGAAAGAGATTTTTAGCGTAATTCCGCCCCACTGTAATGACAGCTCTGTTCTGTGAAACCATGTATACCGACTCTGGTACTATCTCAACCACTTCTCCCAGGGATGTTCAAGCAAATGCGACAATTGGATAGCTGCTGTATAAGAAAAAAATAATGTTGTTTACTTCCTTGACTCTCTGCATTTTGATTTTATGTTTACATCATTAATTAACCATCTTTTTTAAATAAATTATCAATGAATGTTCAATATGTTAACCAAGACCCTTACTGTCTTGCGTAAAACCTATCAGGTCAGATTTATGTAGGTGTTATACGGTATTTATTTCATTATATGTTTTCTAAATAATGTTTCTTTTAATAAACCATTCACTGTAAAACTATATTTGATTGCTAAAAAGTTATATGTTAACGATATGTGGAGTTTGACTCTTATTGTTATAAAGCGCTTAATAATAAAATTGTTATTCTTTATCCCGCTTATTTTCTTTCAAAAAAAAACGTACTAGCACGTTATACCAAAGAACAAAATATGACGTTGAATCCAATAGATTGAATTTTTATGTTATAACATGAAAAGATTAAATAAATTTACACAGAAAAAATAAAAAAGAAAACAGAACACGTTTGCATTCTCGTCCGGATCGTTACACTCGCCGATAACACGGAGCTGGTTTGCGCGCCTGGACCCGAAGCGTCGTCGAGGATCGCTCCGGTGGCGCGGCGCCACGCGTGCGGATCGCGCCCGCGGGCGCCGCCTGCGGTCGACCCCCCGCGCCCGTCCCTTCGCTGCGGATTTGCACTCGTGGAAACGCCTGCGGGCGACGCTCCCCCCGCATCGAACCGGCGACGCCTGAATGACGCTACCTTTTCTTGCTCATGATGGAACGTCTTTCTACAACCACCCGTTAGTGAGATCTACATCCTTAAAACATATTTATTTTAACCCAAATATTGTATTATTACACAAATATTTAATAACTCGACACCGCACCGGAGCCAGCACCGGTGTCTGTGCCTACTCCTCAGACTCCTTCCTCCTCCTTCCTCATTCTTCCTTTCTTCTTCTTCGTCCTCTGTTTTTGCATTCCATCTTTCTTCTTCTCTTCTTTTCTTCTTTATGACCCCTTCCTCCGGCAGGGTCCCTGGGAATCCGAAAACCGAACCAACTCCCGACCACTACGTTCTCCGTCTCCGACTCCGACTCCGACTCAGACTCAGACTCCGTCTCCGACTCCGTCTCCTCCAGCCTTTCTCCAAGTTTCAGTCTTCTACGATCATTTTTAATTTTTTTTTTGTGGGGCAACGTCCCCCCTTACGGGGGGACGCAGAAAAGGGACGTAACATCTCGGCTCCGACGAGATGCGTCACTCATATAGCCACACTTCAGAATTTTCATTCCAATTCGTTAAGCCTAACAGGTTTTCATGATGAATTACTATGACCCCTTGGCCGCTAAGGGGCGCACACACCCCTCTTAGGTTGACCTACGGTCACCAAAACTCGCTAGGGATCAGTTTATCACCTAAATAGCAACAGTTATACCAATTTGAAAGACGATACTTAAACTCTAAACACATGTGATATATATTCGGACTCAGAACGGATGCGAAGACAGAAACCACGGGAGAACTCCAAAGTCAAAGTGCAGTAAAAAAAACGATCCCTATACAGGGATCTTTTTCGAACTCAGATTCGATTTCCTATCGGAACAATCGAATCTTTCGATGTAACTAATAAATAATAATGTGTTTAAATCTGCTTGGTATGCGCACGCGCCGCGCTTCTGTCTGTTGTCTGTCGGTCCAAACAGACCTTAAGCGTCTGTTTGACCTCCAAGATGCTCGCGTCGCCCAAACGCTCGTGTAGGCTTACACACTTCACCCCACTCAGATCACGCCACCAAGGGCCGTAAGCGGGCAATCACAGGCACGTCCCACCCTCGGGGTGACCCCCTCTTCATATTACATCCTAAAGACTTGGGAAATTTACACGGTTCATCCTTATCCCATTATAATAGATATTTATTCCAAGTTTGAAGCCAAAACCTCTATTCTTTCATATCGAAAAGGCTGGTCTCGGCGCGGATCTGTTGCATACTACTACTATATATATATATCTATATATATATATTATACTATTATATATATATATATAATGTTATATCTATATAATATATATAATATATATTATATACTATATATATATAAGATTACTACTATTATATACTTATACTACAATGATTTATTCCCTATAATATATAAAATATATTAATAATATACTAAAATATAATATATTATATATTATCTTACTATCTATCTATATATAATATAAAATATATATATACATATATAATACTATACAATATATAATATATACAATCTATATAACCTATGATCATATATAATAATATATATTATATAAAGAGATACGTTATATGATAATTGAGCAGTAATACTGAAAAGTTTAGTGAGAAAGACATACCAAGCATGAACCAAACCTTTTTGCCCAATTAAACACTTCAAGTTGGTAAAAATATGATTTAAGTATTTTTATTATTGTTATTATTACTTTATTATTATTATTATATTATATTATTTTATTATTATTATTATTATTACTTATGAATTATTATTATCGATTATTAATTATTGTTATTATTATTATTTCTATGCATATTAATTATTATTATTATTATCTATTCATTTATTATATATTTATTATTCATTATTAATGTTCTCCATCCTCTTTAACGTTATTATATCTATATCTCTTCTTCAGATCATTGATGAATTTTCTTCAATGGACTTGTTCTGACATAGTGACTTATTCATTGCTAATTCTAAGGTAGCTAGGTTTATAGTAACTTCTAACTTTAAATAAGTACTATATATATATCTTATATATTTATATAATACTACTAATATATATATTTAAAAATATATGTATATACTATTAATAATATATATATATGCCTATATATATCATATATATAATATATACTAACTATATACCTATAGCTCATATACTATACTATATATAATATCATAATATATATAACTATATAACATTATACCTATATAATATACCACTACTTATATATTACGTACTACTAATACTATTATAATATATATATATTATATATACTTACTATTATATATATATATATATATATATATACTATATAAAGAAGAGATTGATATATAAATATACATATAATATTTATATATATACATAACTACCTACTCATATATATATATATATATATATATATATATATATATATATATATATATATATATATATATAGTACAGTATACACTAGAATAACTCTGTGATCAAAATCAAAGGTTTAAATGTTACAAAAATTGATCATAATTAGAAAAACAAAACAAAACGTCGCCCTCCGTCGGTAAACAAACAAAGATTACACTTCAAACAAAAACAAATAAATGATTATTCGAAATTCTATATTAATGGGCAACTAAATTAAAATGGAATATTAAAGTATTAACAGCACCAGAAAAATTCTCAAAACTCACCAGACAAGTCTCAGACATCTTCAAGTTTCTTATTATTGAATGTAAACAGACATGAACTGTGTTGACTGTTTCCGAGTTAAAGTAGCTGTAGTTTAAATGGGCCGGAATCACTATTAAGAGAGGGTTTAATGTTGTGAATGTACAAAGTTTCTAAAATATGTAGGTTGGTTGTCGAATTTGTTTGGGTTAATATATTAAAATTATTGTAGTTAAAGGTGTGGTCTTGAGTATGTGAGTGATCTCTAATAGCTGAATGGGAAGGGGAATTCAACCAAGTTTTGGTACGGGTAGAAATGCCTCTGTGCTCGTCTATCCTCACGTGGTATTGGCGGGAGGTACTGCCAATATAGATAGCATTACAGCTATCACAAGTAAATTTATAAATAATTGAGGATCGAAGAGCTTC
>JABUQX010077615.1:0-10000 GCA_015478945.1 Trachelipus rathkii | reverse complement strand
AAGTCGTAAAAAGGCCGCGTACAGAGAGATAGGTCTCCGTTGTATAACATTTCATAATCACGTCCGTGAGGTAGTCCATTCACATGTAAACTGATACCCCTAAGTCCGAAAGGTGTGAATTTATAAGGTGACTTTTTATAATTCCCGGAGTAGGCTTCATGTTCGACAATCCCTATTATTACTTTCTGTGGTAAATTTCCGTTCACAATGTTTGGGATATTGATACTCGATAATCCTTGAGTGAAATTAAATATCTTGGTTTCAACTCTCTTAATAGGGTACTTTGCTGTAGTATTCAAAAGCGAATTTTCAATTTCCAAATGTCGCTGTGGTGATAATTTCACTTTTCTAACATAGAGATAAGCCTCCAACAGTTTGAAAACAGGTTCTGGACATACAGCCGTAGCAGTAGGCTTACTTTTTATTTTAAGAGCAAATTTAGGATTTGATCGTGATAAAATGATTCTAGTATCTACAGATGGTAGAATGAGTCTTTCTTGAGAGAAGATATCACCATTTAATCGACCGTAAAATTCATAAGTATTATTTATGACTTTAGCTGCTTTATCTATATGTGCAGCTTCATCTTTGAAACTGTAAAAACCACATGATTTGAGATGAGATTGTTTAGCGTCGTCTGAATAATTTAACAAATGTTCTATATAGCTTCTATAAGGATAATTAGCAGCTGATGCCCCTAATGAAGTTCCGTTAAGATAGACTTCAACCTGGGTGAAACATGTATACAGGAAATTTGATTCTGTATATACTATATGGTCATCACCCGAAGGAAGATCTGTACCATCAGGTTTTGTCAATTTCGTTTTTACATATAAAAACACATTAGAGGGATCTAAGTACTGATCAGAAGTACCTGGAATATTGAACTCTAGAGGAACATCTGTGTTGGTAATTGAATGCAGAGGATTAATACTGATAAAGTTGGATTCGTTAACGCTAATCTGTGTAGGGTTCATGGAGAAGAGATCCAATTCACTCTTACAACAATCAGGACTAGAAGGATGAAGGAAATGCATCTTGCATGTGCGAGCTCTGGTCGTATAATGAACATTTTCATGAAAAACCTTACTTATATACACAGCTCGTATAAAAGTTATCAGTTAGTAATTAAATAGCAAATACATCAATACATTTTTTCTTTAGAGGTTTTTTCCGCTTACTCTTTTTCTTTACGACAATCTTCTTGCCCCCTCGTCCTTGACCTGACATTTTACGTCTTATTTTACGCTTAACATCATCCAACATCTCATCTGAAACATCGGCAATACGTCTTTTTAATGCTGCACGAGGATTATTTCCAGCAGCAATATCTTGAATAGTATGCAAGCCTGTTCTTATAGCTTTTTTACCTATATACTCCCCACCTCTCCTGAGTAGAGGTCTTGCACTTCTCCATAGCTTGGCGAAAAATCCACCAAGGCCATACCCCCTTTGCATTTTTGATCCTCTGAATACCCTTTCTTCATCCATTATTACAGGAGTGTCTTTCTTATACTATCTTTACACTGTGAGAGTATGTTAATGAATGAAAAATATATCTGACTACACCTCTTATATATATTCCATTATGCTGTAATTACTGCATCTGTTTCTTTCTAATATGAACTTTGCACAACAATGCCCCGTATGTAAAGGGGAAGGGATTTCCTTCTACATCTTTTATATGCACGCGTACAGAGTCAAAATTTGATCTATTCAGAGGAAGATAATGAACATTAGGGAATGTTATAACTTTACTCTCTTTGGGAAAATATACTACTCTTAATAAAGGAGCTTTAGTATTACCTACATATTGATGATCAATTATATTTGTATATACATAAGCCATACCAGGGTGGTTGAGCATCTCGGACGGTGTACATGTATAATGCAGTACTCGGTCTGCTTCATCTTTTTGTTCATGTGGAGTCATGCGGTTGTTCTCCACAGATAGTATAATCCTCTTCAACATAGTAGGGACATCATGAAGTATATCCAGCTCACCATACCGTTTGCGGATATGTTTTCGCTGCCACTGTGACCGTTCGAGAAAAAACGTATCACGGTCTCGCAGGTTTACACTTACTTTTGATCTTAAAGATATTATTACTTTATCTTCATAGGTACGCATTTCAGTTTTGTATACCAAGTCCTTACACATAATACTCATATCAAAGAGAACGTTTAAATGACTGAAAATAGCAGGCACCGATTTAAAATATGCCCTTCGCAGAGCAAATTCTTCAAAGAAGTATTCTCTTGTAGCAAATGTTGTCGTATTCACCTTTTTCGCAATTGTAGTCCTTTTCAGATAACGAGTATCTTCCACTTGTAATATAGTTTCAACACATTCTACACTTCTGTACACCACCATCCAGAATAGATTGTGAGGTAAATTTTCTATGTCCGTATTTAATATCATTTCACATAATCCTACTTCGTATACCTCTCTTTCAAGCTGAATAGGATTCATTAACATAGTTGTAAAATCAGCGAGTTTATTATCAGGATGTAAATCCAAAGAGGCTGAAGACGGGAGAGTTAAATAAAAGTGGTCTACACTCTCCATGATTATAATGTCAACTGATTAATGATTCTTAACTTCACTTGCATTTATATAAGTATTAAACTTAGCAGGATAACCCCTCCATTTCACCAGTACCTGTTTATTTTTTCCTTTACCTCTCGTAGCTAATATTTTTTCAATTTTACATGAGTTACAGGGTTGAACCTTACCTTTTGTATTTCTTGTTTATAGAACCCTCCTTTTATTTTTTCACCATCTAAATCCTCCAGATAATATAACTTTAAACTATCACGTCGGAATGCTCGGATATTGTGAACTTTAAAAACCTCCGTAGTCCATCCAGCTTCATATCCTTTTCTGAATCTTGCTTCTGATCGAGATACTCTTACATAATCATTCACCTTTATTCCTGAATTATCTTTTATTTTGTTTTCTTTTTCATACAGATGTGTTCTACAGCCTCTAGTTTTTGACATTTCTAAAGGTGTTGTCTTTATAGTTCTATGGTAAGATCTGTTATAAGAATAAGCTAGATCATCAAGTATATCAATATATTTAAAAGTGTTCATCTTAGTAAAATACCTATGCATGCGCTCTTTAATAGTACGCTGTACTCTTTCAACTATAGCTGCTTTGTTTACGGAAAATGTATTGTAATAGCTTATACCATACTCCCAAGTCAGCTCCTGAAACTTCCTCTACCTTTGAATTCCATTCCTGAATCTGTCCAGATCGCTTTAGGTGTTCTCCGCTCGTCCTCTATAATTTCAAGTACTGCAGTGGCAACTGTGGCTGATCTTTTATCTTTTAAGGGTTTCAACCATAAGTATCTAGAGTATACGTCAATAGTAAAAAGTATATATTGAAAGCCTTCATTATAAGAGCTGTATTTAATCATTTCCGATAAATCTAATTGCCAAACACTATCGAGCTGCGGAGATATGGTTTTCCGCGTAGGAAATTTTTTTCTTACAGGTTTATGTAGAGTAAATGCCTCTTCACCCTCTAAATATGCTTTTAACTCTTTTTTCTCAATATTAGGATACCTTAAAGCAAACCTAGTGAAACCCCCAAAACTATTTGGTTCCCTCAGATTGAAGTAATACTTATCAACTACCTCCTTTGCCTCCATGTTGGATACTGACACAATAAATGTTATATATATATATATATATATATATATATATATATATATATATATATATATATATATATATATATATATATATATATATATATATATATATATATATATATATATATATATA
Organism: Trachelipus rathkii; assembly: GCA_015478945.1. Taxonomy (NCBI): domain Eukaryota; kingdom Metazoa; phylum Arthropoda; class Malacostraca; order Isopoda; family Trachelipodidae; genus Trachelipus; species Trachelipus rathkii. The sequence goes on along the minus strand of JABUQX010077615.1, from coordinate 6,205 downwards.
TATATATATATATATATATATATATATATATATATATATATATATATATATATATATAAAAATAAAAGAGATAAAGAAAAAGATATAAAATAACATTTTTATTTATATACAAACATTACAACTAAATAAATATATGATAATACATAATTACGATTTAATCCACCTATGTTTATTATAAGGTGCTTTTCTTATTCTTCCTCTGGTAACACGTTTAAATTTATCTGAAGCGTAAGAAGTGCCTGAGGGACTTGAGTCAGGTCTTGGCGTAATAGGGATATTATCCAAGTCTGCTAAACGTTGTGTATTTAAGATTAAAGTTCTGGGAAAATTAATAGTCTGAAGTTCTTGTTTGATCTCATTCCATCCTTTTACAGGGCCTTTCTTCCAGTTACGTGAGAGATCAGCTATCAAATCCACAATATTTGATCCTTTAACTATTTCATCATCAATTACGATCTGCCCTGCTTCATTCAATGATAATTGGTCTTTTAAAATATTATATAAAGCTATTCCTGATTTACGCACTCTATTAGGTAAGCTCTCCTCTAGGATATTTTTAAATTTATCTTCATTTTTCACTTCAAGTTTTACTTCATTAGGTATATCTACATCATCGGTTAGCGGGATACGTAGGGATGGATGTAGGTGCAAGTCTTTAAGATCTATCAATTTTTGTATGGCATCCTGGTATAAGATGCGTTTCTCATGGATGTTAATGTCTGAATTTAATATCCTGTACACTTCTTTCTCATATTTGGTTATCTGTTCAACTTTAGGATCATATAAGCTAGGAGGTAGAGGCTGCTGGAAAGATAATGAGTCGTTCACAATATAAGGATTCTGTTGGTGCAACTGTTGCTGCTGATGTGAAAGAGGTTGTAATGTCAATGCATTGTGTGGCAATATCTGCGTGTATGGGGGTTGTGAATGATGAAACTGTGATTGTGGATTTTGCGCAGTGTGCGGCAATAACTGGCCATATTGAGGTTGTGAATGATGAATCTGAGGAACTGAATTCTGTACAGATGCTGTATTATTATACTTCATTTTCTCATACTCATTATATGGAAGTACAGCAACCTTCTTCATTATGGGGACAACCACTTAGTTATCAGGGGAGCTATAACGGAGAAGAGTAATGGCAGGAATACTCCTCCTCTCTGTAGTAACTTCTTTTTATTTTTCAAATTTTTAATGTTGAGGGAGAGTTTTTTAATGATGTTTCTATAACGACGTAGCTTTACCTTCTGAGGCCTGTTTAAAGGAACATTTCCTTTTATAAGATTTAAACAGACTTCACATACACACTGAATGAATTTCTCATCCTCACTAATTAGTTTACGTTTTTCAGAAGGTTTCAACTTTTTAAATTTTTTTTTATAAGAGGTAAATACTTTGCAACTAGAGCACTCATTATTCAGGTATGTATACAGTTTCTATCTCATAGGGCAGAATGTTGGTACGGAGCAGCACTCTGTGCGTGTTTTTGGGGTGAAGTTCACACATCAAATAACCGTGGGGGATCGAAGTAACCTCTTTATATACTTTTAAGAACTCTTTCCTTTGAAGAGGAAACATTTGAGTTGCCAATACATTAATTTGACTCATGTCTCTTCTCTGTCCAAACAACAGTAAATACTGTGTGTTTAAAGAAACACTTCGCATATGCTTGCTTTGATGAAAAATATTCTGTGTTATGAAAAACACAGAGATATTTAGATGGTGAGAATAAACTGTGAACGCTTCTGCTATTTCCAAATTCAGTTTGTGCATTAAATCATCTAATACAATAATTTTGTGGCCTTGTATATTGTCCAGCGATCTAATATCGTATATGCCTTCATGAAATTGAATCACATCTTTATATTCTTTAAATTTTTCCTGATAAACATTATAACACCATATTATTTTTACAGGGGTTTGTTCAAAAATCTCCATTTCCTTTAAAATATTTAATAATAGAAAGGTTTTACCACAGCCTGTCGGACCAGCTACAAGACATGTAGCCGGACTTCGGAACGTAAATTTCTCCACATCCATACTCGTTAAGTGAATAATGAAAAATGCGATTTTACTACCCCCAAAACTCGTATATATAAAAAGGTTTTTAATAAAATTTCGTACAATTTTATTAAAATAAAATGTTTATATAACAGAAACTCTGTGTGTTTTTATTCTTACAAATATAAAATAAAAAAGTATTAAAACAAAAATAAAAATAGAAATAATAAATAAAAAGTAATAAAACAAAAATAAAAATATAAAAGAAAACATAATGTTAATAAATATATGAGTTAAAGCAGTAAAACAGAAAGTTAAAGCAGTAAAGCAGAAAGTTAAAGCAGTAAAGCAGAAAGTTAAAGCAGTAAAGCAGAAAGTTAAAGCAGTAAAGCAGAAAGTTAAAGCAGTAAAGCAGTAAAACAAAAGCATACTAATCCCCTAGGTAACACCTCTATTGATTTACTGATTTACTGCTTTAAGGTATGTAATGTTAATAAATATATGAGTTAAAGCAGTAAAACATGTGAGTTAAAGCAGTAAAACATGAGTTAAAGCAGTAAAACATGAGTTAAAGCAGTAAAGCAGAGAGTTAAAGCAGTAAAGCAGTAAAACAAAAGCATACTAATCCCCTAGGTGTTAGGTAATAACACCTCTATTGATTTACTGATTTACTGCTTTAAGGTATGTAAAGTATATGTTTTTAATAAAATTTCGTACAATTGTAGTAAAAATGAATGACTCATAGTATATTTGAAAAGAAATTCTTTGAATAGTTTACATTGATATCATATTTTTCGTTCACGCGGGAATTTTGCGTCTGCGGACGCACGCGGCGGCGGTTACGCGGAAATATTGCGCCTGCGGGCGCACGCGGCGGGCGGGAAATATTGCGCCTGCGGGCGCACGCGGCGGGCGGTTTCGCGACGGTGTTCACCTGCGGACGCGGACTCGGACTCGGAAACGTTTGCGGTCACTGTCTCAAATGTGTAGCTCTTTAGATATATATTCTGTCATGCTATAAGTGTTATAAAAATACTAACTCATAGTAGGAAGCATTCTAGCAGATTGTAATGTACACCATTCGGTTCCTCATACCTTATTACCTAGGGGTAGACACCCATATTAGGGCTATTCTAGGCTCAGGGGAGGCTAGAAAAGGCTTGAAAAAAGTGGCACTCACTTGGCACTATGTGGCACTCACTTGGCACTATGTGGCACTCACTTGGCACTCATTGGCACTCACTTGGCACTCATTGGCACTCATTGGCACTCACTTGGCACTCATTGGCACTCATTGGCACTCATCTAACATTCATAGAACACTAATAGAACATCACTAGATACTCCTTACGGTGATTGGGAGCCATTAAAGTTGAACCATCAATAAATCTGAGTCATCAAAATTGTACCGTAAAATACAAAAGGTTGGGCGAAAAATTAGCCGCCGAAAATTAGGATGGCTTGTAATTAGGGTGGGCCAAAATTGACCCATGGAAGACCAAAGGGTTGGTCGTGTGTTTGTACGTGTGTATAAGTGTAAATGTAAGTGCAAGTATCTATGGGTGAGTGTAAGTGTCATAGTGAATGTGTGTATAAGTGTCATAGTGAATGTGTGTATGTGTGTGTGTGTGTGTGTGTGTGTGTGTGTGTGTGTGTGTGTGTGTGTGTGTGTGTGTGTGTGTGTGTGTGTGTGTGTGGGTGTGTGTGTGGGGTGTAGGTGTTCAAGTTAGGATAGATCCATACATGCGTACAAGTTAGGAACGAAATATGTGACGGGTGGGCCACGAGTGGGCAAAAATTACCGTGGGCCAAAATTGACCCATGGTATATGGCAAGGTCAAGGCCGAAATATCATGGTCAAACAAGGTTAAGACATCAAAAAAGGGCTAAGCCCCTAAAGGAAGGACAAAAAATTACCGTGGGTCAAAATTGACCCATGAAGGACAAAAAATTAACGTGGGTCAAAATTGACCCATGGTATCTGTCAAGCTTTGGAGCAAAGGGGAAAGACAAAAAAGGTTAAGACATCAAAAAATAGGGCTAAGCCCCTAAATGAAGATCAAAAATTACCGTGGGCAAAAATTGACCCATGTTCGAAAAATTAGGGGGCAAATAGGGGGCATGATGTACAAACGAGCTGCTTACGTAAATTTGTTATAACCCTTCTTCGAAGGGTTGCAAAAATTAGGTTGCCAAAAATTAGGGTTGCCAAAAATTAGGGCTGCCAAAAAATTTGGGCCAAAATTGACACATGGAAGACCAAAGGGTTGGTCGAAAAAGGTCAAGGCCCAAAAAGGTAAAGGCCCAAAAAGGTAAAGGCAGGTAAAAATTCGAGCTCAAAAAAGGTAAAGGTCAGGTAAAAATGTTTGCTAAAAAAAGGTCAGGACGAAAAACCCACCTATGGATACGAAAAACCCACACGTCCGGAATCCCCTTCCTACTACTATATATATATATATATATATATATATATATATATATATATATATATATATATATATATTTCAAAAGTTATATATATATATATATATATATATATATATATATATATATATATATATATATATATATATATATATATATATATATATATATATATATATATATATATATATATATATATATATCTATATCTTTTTATTATATATATATTCATATATATATATATATATATATATATATATATATATATATATATATATATATATATATATATATATATATATATATATATATATATATATATATATATATATATATATATATATATATATATATATATATATATATATATATATATATATATATATATATATATATATAGAGAGAGAGAGAGAGAGAGAGAGAGAGAGAGAGAGAGAGAGAGAGAGAGAGAGAGAGAGAGAGAGAGAGAGAGAGAGAGAGAGAGAGAGAGAGAGAGAGAGAGAGAGAGAGAGAGAGAGAGAGAGAGAGAGAGAGAGAGAGAGAGAGAGAGAGAGAGAGAGAGAGAGAGAGAGAGAGAGAGAGAGAGAGAGAGAGAGAGAGAGAGAGAGAGAGAGAGAGAGAGAGAGAGAGAGTTTTGATCTCAATGAAGTTGAAAGTTTCGAGGATGCGGGACGAAGACCCAACTCGCTTTGCATCCCACCATCCACTTTCCCCAACCTCCACCCATCAGAAAGTGGCTTACAAAAATTATGCTCTTAACTTTGAAGTCATAATTTCTAATACTCAAAATTTATATGAGGTAAATTATGCTTTAAAAATAAAGGTTTTTCTGCCTTCTCGCCCAGAAGTCGCATACGCTTCTCATCGTAAATGAGACCAGCTATTTTATAGAAGTATGGAAACGGTAGATATATATATATATATATATATATATATATATATATATATCATATATATATATATATAGTGAATTATATATATATATATATATATATATATATATATATATATCTTTGCGGCGCGATGTTGGTGCTTTATCTCTTTTCTATAGGTACCGCAGCAGCAGGTGTTCGAGGGAACTTACCATTTGCGTACCACCACCTTTGCGACACCCTCGTAGCACAAGGGGTGCTGTGTCTGCGCAGTAGTTTTCTGTAGATATTGGTAACTCCAGGCAAGTTCGCTGCGGTGTTTCCTTCTTTCCTGCCACCTCTGTTCTGTGGAATTCTCTTCCATCTTCTGTGTTTCCTGCTGAATGTAATCTCCCCACTTTAAAGCCTGCGTCTGTGCTCATCTACGTAATTTGAGCTTTAGCGGATTTAGAAATTCTTAGCGTGCAACACTCTCCCTGAATAGGGCTCTGCCCGGTGAGTGATGGTGAAAACTGTAAAAAAAAAAAAAAAAAAAAAAAACACCGCATCCTCCTGACAAAAAGTGCGGATGCGGATACGGATACGGATGCGCATGTCATTGAAGAGTGGAATTGAATGCGGATGCGGATGTTTCAGAGATTTGCTGTGATGTGGATGCGGATGCGGATGTTACCTGCATTGTATATATATATGTATAGTGTCTAATATATATATATATATATATATATATATATATATATATATATATATATATATATATATATATATATATATATATATATATATATATATATATATATATATATATATATATATATATTAGCGGCGCACGTAAACGCTGGTTGCTTTCACGATAAATGCGAAAACGGTTAAACACCCAAATCTTGATAACCGAACGAATATACAAC
>JABUQX010077614.1:0-27530 GCA_015478945.1 Trachelipus rathkii | reverse complement strand
CGGCGAGCTACCGGGATCAGCTTTCGCATTCACAATTAACCGCCCACTCCTGAGAGAGAGAAGAGAGATGAGAGAGGAGGAGAGAGGAGAGACGGATAGATATGAGAGAGGGAGAACGGAAAGGAAGGGGAGGGAGGGGAAGAGAGAGGAAGAGAGACGAGAAGAGATGAGAGGAAGAGATGAGGAGAAGGGGGAGAGACCGATGAGAGAGCGAGGAAGTGAGAGAGAGAGATGAGAGGAAGGGAGGGGTAATAGGAGGATTGGAGAGAGAGAGAGATAGGAGAGAGATGAGACCGGAGATAGGATAGGAGAGAGGACGAATGAGGACGAGAGAGGGGAACGAGTGACGTAGGAGAGCGGAGAGGAGAGAGGAGAGAGAGGCCGATGGAAACGGGAGGACGAGAGAGAGTGGGAAGAGAGAGAGACGAGAAGAGAGAGAGAGAGAGAAGAAGAGGAGAGAGAGAGAGATGAGAGAGGAGAGAGATGAGAGAGAGAGACGAGAGAGATGAGAGGAGAGAGAGAGGAGAGAGAGAGAGAGAGACTGACAGAGAGAATCGGTGAGAGAGAGAGAGAGAGAGAGAGAGCAGAGAGAAAAAAACTGTGGTGGAGGAGGAGGATAGAAAGATATATATAATTTTGTGAAAAAATGAGGAGAGAGAGAAAAATAGGACAAAGATTTCATATGTTAACAAAAGCACATACTTAGAGTTGCTGGTATGCCGGATAGCATGCGCGAAATCCCCCAAATATTGGCATTGTCACAATGATTATGTTTCAAAACTATAATATCGCAACAAGAATCAATACCCCCTTGCGGATATATAATATATAGTATATAATATATATATATATATACTATATTATAATATTATATATATACTATATATAATATAATATATTATATATATATATAATATATAATATATAGATAAAAATAATATATATAGTATATATTATATATATATATGTATAATATATATAGATTAATAGCATAGATAGACTGAACAATGGCAGATTAGCATAAAGATAGATAGAGATATGAGAGAGAGAGAGAAGAGAGGTGTGTGGTACCGGATTTCTAGCATAGTGGATACGGACAATGGTGGTGGGTGTGTGAGTGCATAGCGATAATACATAGTCCCAACGTGAGGTTACAATACCATACAACATACATAACATTATACAACATATCTACATAATACATACATACATCATACATACATAGACTTACAAAGATGCACACATAAAAATACATTAAATATATAAGAGTCAGAGTCATAAATATGTCTAAATGCATAATATATACAAAAAAAGATAGAATGGCAGATGTTTAAATAATTTACAATTGTATAGGATGCAAATTTTAGTGAAATAAATATTAAAAGAATCCATATATAATATAATTAATTAATTTTTGTATATAGAAATTTCTAAATACGGATGTAGGACTCTCTCTCTCTCTCTCTCTCTCTCTCTCTCTCTTCTCCTCTCTCTCTCTCTCTCTCTCTCTCTCTCTCTCTCTCTCTCTCTCTCTCTCTCTCTCTCGCTCGCTCTCTCTCTCTCTCTCTCTCTCTCTCTCTCTTCTCTCTCTCTCTCTCATCTCTCTCTCTCTCTCTTCTCTCTCTCTCTCTCTCTATATCTCTTTCTCTCTCTCTGTTAGTATCTTTATTTATGTATTAGAATTATAATTTAATAATAATTATGGATGTTTTAAAATGATTAGTTTATAAGATTAGACACCGTTCTTGTTGCATTTAACAAAATAATAATAATAAAATAATAAATATACAATAATAAAATAATAATAATAATAATAATTAATAATAATAATAATAATAATAATAATAATAATAATAATAATAATAATAATAATAATAATAATAATAATAATAATAATAATAATAATAATAATAAAAATAATAATAGTAATAATAATAATAATAATAATAATAATAATAATAATAATAATAATAATAATAATAATAATAATAATAATAATAATAATAATAATAATAATAATAATAATAATTTCAATTTCAAAATTTTAAAAATCTTAGTCAAAAAATAAAATATACATTATTAAGTTTAACACAGTTATATTATGTTATATATTGCTTGTATAAATTATAATTCAATATTTAATGATAAATAATTTCTGAAATTGCCACACATTATTTTGTCCTTTGAGCTTCAGCAATAATATGGGTATAAAACAAAAATAATTATATTTAAGGAATTGTGTTTAAGGATGTCGCTTGATATAATCTATTATAACAATTATAATACAAGTAAAGTATATAATAATAGCAATGAAAGCAATAATAAGCAGTTACATAAATTTTTATGCAAAGTTAATTACAACTAATAACTAGTATAATGATATTAAATTTAATAATAATAATAATAATAATAATAATAATAATTAATAATAATAATAATTAATAATAAAATAATAATTAATAATTAATTAATAATAGTAATTATAGCCACAAATAACGTATTTTATAAATAAATTTTGTTTTACTTGATAATTAATAATTATAATAATAATTAGTAATTTAATAATAATAATAATAAATAAAAATAAAGAAAATAATAATTAGATTATAATAATAATAATAATTAATAAAAATAAGAATGAATTATAATAATTAATAATAATAATAATAATAATAATAACAAAAATAATAATAATAATAATAATAATAATAATAATAATAATAATAATAATAATAATAATAACAGAATAATAATAATAATAATAATAATAAAATAATAATAATAATTAATAATAATAATATAAAACACAAAAATAATAATAATAATAATAATAATAATAATAATAATGAATACAATAATAATAATAAATAATAGATTAAATAATAAATAATAATTAATAAATAATAATAATAATAATTAATAATAATAAAATAAGTAATAATATAAGTAATAATAAAATATAATAAATAATTAATAAGTAAGAATAATAATCAATAATTATATTAATTGATTATTATTATTAATTATTATATATTATTTATTATTTATTAATTATTATTATATTATTATATTAGTATTATTATTATTATTATTATTATTCTCTTTTTATTATATATTAATATATTATTATACTTATTATTAAAGAGGTTGAGTGAATAAAATGACATAATTAGAATAAGTACAAAATCAGAATTCAGTATATGAGCTTCTCACCATCATATTGAGTTTATATAATACTTACTATATATATATATATAATATATATATATATTATATATAACTAGTATATATATACTTAATAAAATATATATATAATAATAATATATATATATAGTAGTACTAGAGCCTTTCCAATATGATATATAGCTATAGTATATAATATATAATAATATATAGATATATTATATATATCATATATAATATATAATATATATAGAAGAATATATATATATATATATATATATAATATATATTAATTATATTATATAGAGTATATATATTATATAATATTAATATATAATATATATATATATATATAATATATAATATATATATATATATATAATATTATATATAGATTATAGTATATATATATTAATGTTGAACTAAAGAAGTTACCCGCATTATATCTCGAAAAACTAAAGATAGGATACAAGAAAATGATAACATATATGGAATCAGGGTATGAAATATTTGGATGGAAAATAGAGAAAAAGAAAGAAAAATAATTTTTTTATTTATATGTAATTTTTATCTCCAAAACTACGATAGGTACAAGGAAAACTAATAAAACAGATTTTAGAATCAGCGTATGAAATATGTATGGAAAAAAGATTTGTTTTTTTTAAACGAAAAAATACCCCCAAGTGTAAACCGCAAGATGGCAAAGAGTCGGAGGGCTCTCGGCCTTCTGGGCGACGACGGGACGGATAGGACTATTGCCCCCCCTCCGGGTATGGGCTCTGGAAAACCGCCGCTTAACTTAATAGGAAATATTTGGATGTCGCAAAGGGTTCCTCCGCCCCTCCCCTACGGGGTATGAAACGTTACCTGCCTCATTAATGTTCCCACCGTCGGCTCGAGGCCCCACTAAAAAAATTATATACGCTTGATTCCAATTATGTTTTAGTTTTCTATATTCTACCAATTATCGTTAGTTTCGAGATATAAAAAAAATTAAAGAAAAAAAAATTTTATTTTTATCAGTTATTCCACACAAATTCATACCCCCGCATTCCATAATATGTTATCAGTTTTCTTTCTAGCTTAAGTTTTACGAGATGTAATCATTAGCGAGGTAACTTCATTTGTTTTTGGCCCAAATAGGATCATATAATATAATAGACGTAGGTGAGTAATATGATCATAGTATATATATAACTAATATATAATATATATTATAATAGAATAAATAATAGGATTTGTCGAGAGTAGAGGTAATATATATATATATATAATATATAATATATAGTATAATATATATATAATATATATATATATAATATATTATTATATAAGATATAACAAGGAAGTAGGCAGGTTTGAACCCCACTCCCCGAAATTTATTGGAATGAGTCAAAATTTTTTGATGATAACTTGAGTCTCTATTAAATTATAAATTATAAAGAAAACTATTTCAAATTACAAACACACAATAAGCTAATTTAATGAGGAATAAACTGTAACAAAGATATTATGTGTTCGAGACAGCATCTCTCTATAGGTTAGTCTCCTCCTCTCTCTAACTCTCTCTCTCTCTCTCTCTCTCAATCTCAATCTCTCTCTCTCTCTCTACTCTCTCTTCTCTCTCTTCTCTCTCTCTCTCTCTCTCTCTCTCTCTCTCGTCTCTCTCTTCTCTCTCTCTTCTCTCTCTCTCTCTCTCCCTCCCTTAACCTTTTTAAGTACTTTTGTATTGGTCTCCACTTTCCTTCTTGAAAGAGGATAGTCCTCCCCTTTTTTAATAACATCACAAGCCCCTTTGGGCTATCCTCAGCTGCCACTTTAAGCCATGCGTCTCAGTCCAATCTCAAACTTTCTTCCGTGGATGAAGGTATACAGAAGATACCGGATCTTTTCGTGAGCCCAATGAATCGAGCACGCCAGGTTGAAGAGGACAACCGCAAACATTACGAGTTAAACGTGAAGAGGCTGTCCTATGCAACTTTGTATATATTTCTCGGATCTCTAAACGTGCAGTTTTTAGGGATTACCGCGTCGTCACAGGGGCAGGTAGAATCCGGCGTAGAGTATCGGAGGCTCGTTCAAGCCTATCCACAGAACCTATGCCAACTACGGCAATAGCAGGTCTGAGAAGGTGTTGTGTCTCTGGGCCATGTGACCTGTTGTGGGGAGAAAGAGGACTGATACCTTCCCTTATGAAAATACTACGCCTTTCCAGCTGATTCCTATTATTACATTTTTATGTATTCAATTGTTTATATTGTTACATTTGGCATCTCTTCTATGGAGACGAAGTCTGTGGTTTAAAATTTTTTTATTGATGAATACTCGCTCTTCAAGAAAACCTCGGCTATTAAAACCAAAGGCGAACACCATATTACCATATGTCGGGTTCCCAGCCTGACCCCACCTCAGTCCCTCCTACTTTTGAAACAGAAGATGTTTCGCTTTTATTCCTTCTACTACAACACTAAAAAGAAACTCTGCATAAACAGCAGCGCTTTGATCGCCGACTGTAGTAATGCCCATCTTATGCATCAGATAGATGCCCAAACGGGTGGGGCAACTCTCCGAAAAGGTCTATCTCCTTTGAATTTAACTTATCAACACTCGACACTTCTATTCACCATCCGGGGAAATGCCAGAGCATGGTAACAGTCATCAGTTCCCGATATAATTATCTATATGCGATCTCACTTGACCATCCATGAGCTCATCACTGAGCAAAGAATCATTATTTCTTAGTCGTACTGTTGTTTAAAAAAAGTCATTAAGGAGTTTGTAAGACCCCCAATCACATTAATAAGAAATAGGTCCATTCTCGTTCAAGCTACTACACAGAATCAATGTTTTATCTTGTCCTTAACGTGTCTCGGAAACATCCCTCTTATTTTTCACTCCTGATTGAAATACGGAAAAACACATCCATAGGAGCACTATATTATCATTTTGTAGAACAAGAAAAGGCAAGGATATTGACTGCCAAATATATTTAATAGATTAAATCTATCCAAGCCGAGAAATAAGATTATTTGGATTACAAAACCTTTAAAGATGTTCCCCTTCGGTCGGGACTTGTCTGATACCCCAAATCCTCTTTTCTACCTTCAAAGGTGAAAATTAGAGTTTACAATTTGTTACAAGGTTTTCGTAGGCGAGAAGATTATTAATCCTTACCGACCCTAGACGATTGTTTGAAATGCCAACTGTTTGTGTCAATCCCCGAAAAATAGCATGCAGTGAGTGACCTCAATAGACCCTTAATGATGCTCAGGCTGCGGAGAAAGAAATTTCACCAATCCATGTGAAAACACAACCATTGCTGCAAAAGCCTGGGCGGAAAAGGACCTACAGTGCCACGTAACGTTCATAAAATGCAACGCCGCACTTACCAAATATTTAGAGAACAAAGATTCTTGGAGATATGACCATTCAAAAATTGAGAGCAGGAGAAGATGGCCCATAACACGAGCTCAAAGACAAATATCCCACAAGACAAAGGCAATCTTATGCTACAATTGCAGCAGCAGCACCCCCCCCCCTGCTTCCGCGTGTTAATCCACCGACACAACTTCATTCCAGTAGAACTCTTCCCCCAAATTCTAGCGAAACTCAGGCAGTTACTGTAACCTGCCTGCCTGTATTGCCTATACTACCGACTTTTAAAATAGTTCAAAATCAGTTCTGATCCAAACTCCCGTTCAAAATGTCATCAGTAACCCTATTCCGAGTGCTAATTTTTAACCAACTTACAAGGAAACTAAGGTGGTTCATCCAATACAAAGTTTGCAGAGCATTTCCAGCCAAAACACTCTGTCCGATAACCTCCCGATGAGCTTGCCAAACTCACGTAAGAGGCCTGCGTCTATATTCCATAATCTCGCCAACTATTACTTAAATTCCTGAAAAAGATGTTCCTAAATACAAAGAAAAGATTAATCACCAAGCTAATGATTATTCGTTAAAATACAAAACATCCGAATTTCTAAAGCAAAACACACTGACCCCAGATGTAAAAAAATGCAACTTAGAAAAGACCTGTTCATAAGTCTATTCCTGAGACAAAAGCAGCGATTTCAATAAATAGTACCCAATCAATCACAGCTATTGAACAACCCACCAAACAACTCTCTGATAACTTGCAGGATTATTCCAGCTCTTCTGAATCCTCCTATAACTCTTCTTCCGAATTTTCCTACCTCAGAACTCCCTAAAGGATTCTGTGCCTTAGCTGATGAAATGGATCATAGATTCCAAATGGAACCTGATGTGTCGACCCACTCTCCCTCGATCTAATGCTTCTTGCGCTTCCGAGAGAGATGAATGGAAAACCGTTCAACGCAAACACTGCAAGCACTTCAAGCGTTCTAAATCTGTTGGTGGCATGAAAGGGGACCCAGAGGTTCCCCATCCTAACTCAAATTGTCCAGTCTTCCAAAATCACCTACCTGGTGGCTCACCGACAAAGTCTAGAGAGTTAGAGCTAGCATATGTACACGGTAACATATGTACACCAAAGTGCATATGTTTGCAGGAATTTAACTTATTTTATCGTATCTTCCAACTGACGGAATATAAATCGCCGCTAACCTCTATAAAAAAAGGTGGCGTTATGACCAAGTGGAGTGGGCTCCTTTTCATCAGGCCATACTTTTTCTCTTCCCTTTCAACAAGCGGTTTCAAACCATTCATGATGTCTTTAACTTCTTCCAGAAAGTTATTATCACAGCAGCAGAAGCTTGCATCCCACTATGTTACGCAACTCCTTGGTGGTCCCAAGTGTGTGCACAAGCTAACCGGCAGAAGAAAAAAACTCTACAAGCAATATAAAAGGACCCGCACCACCCCAAACATGATTATTTTTAAAACAGCTGTGGCAAGATATCGGCGAATTAATCGCCAAACACGTAAACAATACTTTCTAACTTATACTTCGACTGTCAATTTCACAACTTCCCTTTTTTGTGTGGAAAGTTGCACAGAAAACATCTCGCTGCTCCAAACAACTCTTCACTCACAGCCCTCCATTATGGGCCTGATATAACCGATATGATTTCTGCTCCAGCAGTTGTTGCTGATGTACTAGGTTACATAGTTTTGCTAGCCACTCGAGCTCTTCCCGCTATCCTGAAGCTTTCAAAAACTGAAAATTAACACTGCGTCGCCAGACTTTTCAAAAGGGAATGGAGAACATCGTACCTATAACCGTATTTTTACACTTGAAGAGTATCAAACTGCACCGGTGAATAGCAAAGACGGTGCAATTGGCTCAGACATGATTTCGTACATTATGCTCCGTCATATTCACCCTTCTGCATCAACGTTCTTGCTGGATCTGTAACACAGAATATGGATCGAATCCCCTTTTCCATCTGTTTGGATTACAGCTTTTGTAATCCCTATTCCCAAACCTGGGAAGGATCCGAGGTTGGCGGACAACCAAAGAACAATTTCGCTGACCTGTCATACTTGCAAATTAATGAAGAAAATGGTTCCAGGCCGCCTTTCCCTGTTCTGGAGAGTCGCCAGGCTTTTTGAAACTTCTAGTTTGGTTTCCGCAAAAATCGTTCGACCGCAGATCCCTTGTTAAAACTGGATCACGACATTTGGGAATCCTTCTCAATTGGTAGGTTGGTTCTTGGCGTCTTTTTTGATCTTGAAAAAGCTTATGACATAACGTGGAGAATTTGGGTTCTCCTTAAGCTCCACTCGCTCGGTTTCCGAGGACAGCTCCCCTCTTGACCAAATGTCATCTGTCTAACAGATCCATCCATGTTTGGTGCTCTTCTGTTCTATCACGCCACTTTACTCTGGATGAAGGTGTTCCGCAGGTCAGTGTTCTAAGTGTATCATTATTTGCTCTCGGATTCAATGACATTGTTATTTTATCACAGTGACAGTCAATTTTTTTCTCTATGCTGATGACCTGGCGCTATACATTGTCGGTGACGTGTTGCCATTTCTTGAACAGCAACTTCAACTAGATATTGAGAATATTTACAATGGGGTAACTCTCATGGCTTTCATTTCTCTCCCACCAAAACCTCAGCAGTACTATTTAGGAAAAAAGGGAGTCGAAGAACCTGCCACGTCCCTCCCGCGAACCTAACCTTATATGGTTCACCCATTCCTGTAATTTCATGTCAAATTTCTAGGACTCATTCTAGATAACCACTTAACAAACGCGCAGCTCATTAAACTCCTGAATACGTCTTGCCATCGCGTGGTTGACTTATTACGTAATCATACCTTAAAATCTTGGGGTGCTGATCGCAAATTCCTTTTACGTCTCCAAATCACCCTAATCCGATTGAAGCGAACTATGGTTGCATAGTATATGGTCAGAACTCCCCAACTCTACTACACTAATTAGATCCCATCCAAAATGAGGCGATCCGTATCTCCACTGGAGCCTTCCGATCGTTCCCTCGAGTGAGCCTTGAAGTTGAATCCGATGTGATGCCACTCTCTTCGAAGGGAATACATCATGTGCGCAAGTTATCTTCGCTTTCAAACCCCAATACCGTCTGCTCTGACACAGATTCTGCGAGAGAAACCTCAGAATCCTCCCTTCTGGCAATTTCCAAAAACAGTTTATAACATTCTTAACTTGCTCAACATCCCTCTGCAAAAGGTGCTGCCGTTCTCTTATGATGAAGGGTATGCACCTTGGCTATTCATTGCTCCCACCATTTGCCTTGTCCTGACCTCAACATTCTTGTCTCATTCCGCAGTATCACGGTGGATTTACTTCAATGTTTACCGACGGTTCTAAAGCAGGGGACAGTGTGGGTGTGTTTGCTGCCTTTCCTGACTGGAACCTCACTCATACTCTCCCCCCCCCCTCATGCTTCAATTTTTACGGCAGAATTAATTGCTATAATGATTGCCCTCTCTCGAAATTTTTAATTAACCAAGACACTCTTATGTCATTTAATCAGATTCACTCAGCGCCCTCCAGGTCCCTTAAAGCCCCCTATTCTGAAAACACAATGGTATCAGCTGTACAACAATTTCTTCGGATTGCTCCACTCTCGTAAAAAACAATCAAATATTCGGTTGGATACTTACGTTTCCACGTAGGGGAGCGCGCTGAGCTGGCCAGATGCACATACTTCCCTTCATCTGACAGATATTCCAAAATGGGCCGTCCTGTGGTCTCTCCAGAGCTGCTTCTAGGTACGCTTCCGGATGTGTAATTCGACTAAGGATCTTCTCTCATTACAAACTAGTTATCATCCTGTTATAGATAGGAACTGACACGTGGCGACAAAGGCTACCTCCAGGAATCTATTAAGCAGGGCGAACGCTAGAAATCTTGAGGCACACGAGAGGTAGAAAGATCGCGAGAAAGACGAACACTATTAAAATACCAAGCCAGAAGAGAAATTGCAAGTGGAGTGCAGAAGTACTTAACCTGCCAGCCCCGAAGAAAACGCTTACACAGGAGTGATACTTTCACGCCTACGCATTCCGCGCGCACACCAATACCTCCCCACTCACAAAACCACTACCATGTCACGGACCATCCTTCATCAACCTCTGACACCAATTTTGCAAGTCTCGCAAAAGACCCTTGGCAAAATCTGATTTCACCCACTAGTTCTTCGTTCAAAGATTGTGCCTCGACTTAACACCCGCCATTCGCCGTGGCGTTACAATATTTCATAAATTCTATGGGCTCCATTTATGGATGGCCTAAAGGAATTTATACACCATACTCTTAATCTGGGTAAAATGGCTCTCCCCACTTTAACAGTGGAACCTCTTTTTCTCTTATCTCCAAGAAATGAATAACTATTACTTCACAGAGTACTTCTCCAATTTCCTGTATATTTAAATATTAGGACCGCCTAAATTTTATATTATGTAGTAGCGACAAGATTTCATATTAATAACTTTTTGAGTTATTCTGTGAGGGAGGGACCGAGAAAGCTGGAAATATTCCAGTTTTGCAGTGCAACAAAACGTTTCAACCTGCCATACTGAGATACTTTGTAAAAACAAATATCCTTAATCGACCGCCAGAACCTCACCAATTGAGAGGTTGATATATTCCACCCCAGGTGTCGCCGCGCGCCACTCTCCCGTTGTGTAGCCGTAGGCTAAGGGTTCATCTAACATAAACATGAATCCGTCGCGTGAACCCGCGAAAGTATCATGATCATAAAGTAACAAATATATAATATATAATACAGCTATAAAATAGCTAATATAGTATAGTAAGAAACCAGCGATAGCGGAAATAACTAGTAGACGACAAAATAGTTAAACTATACGTAGCATAGTATAGGTAAACGTAATAAACGGTCTAGAATAAATATATATTTTATGTTTTTTTTCGTAGTAATACTACCCTAGATATATATTAATATAGTATAGATATATATAATTTTCTTATAATTTCTTTCCAGTAGTTGAAAAGAGGCACGGGATATTTCTGTAAGAGCAAATCTCAAAACGAAACTGTTCGCTGCAGGAAGGGACGTGAGACTGGCCTGCGTGGTCGATCACTTAGGATCATACAAGGTTTGTTTCAACAGACGCCCTGGTCTTATTATTATTATTATTATTATTATTATTATTATTATTATTGAATTATTATAATATTATTAATTATTATTATTATTATTATTATTATTATTATTAATTATTAGAGTATATATTATTAACTAACGTTAAATATAAAATCCTAAAATAATAATTATATTAATAGAAAAATTCTACCTAGTCAAACTCAAAAAATGTTAAAAACTTTTCCATTTCATTGTAGTACGAGCTTAATAATGATCTAACTGGTATGTTTTTTTGATTTAAGAGCGACTCAGCCAACTCTTACAAATCAAAAAAAAATTTCCTGCTCGGGATGTAACTAATCTCTTAAAATATGGAAATTGTTTCGAGAATTAGGCTGAGAGATTCACATGATCCATTTTTCAAATGTTCAAAAAAATTACTAAAGTGTTTGATATGATACAAGTAGTGTGAGTGACACGAAAAAGTTTTAGAAAGAGAATTTCGTTAGGGTACCCAGATGTAAGAGAGCATTGCAGCCATAACTTTATTATTAAGAAATTATATACAACATGATTCTCATTCTCCTTACTCGCCAAATTAATCCCTTCAGCGAAAATCAAATACTACATAAGAATAAATAAAGTTTGAAATGGACCATATAAAGATAATATATATAGGTAAAAGAACTAAAGCTATATATTCCTTTAGAAGTTAGATTTGATCGTGATATTGTATTATTTTCGTTTAATCGGTTATTACGTCATAAAATTGAAGCCATCTACCGTCTGCGATCTGAAAAAGAAACTCAAACCTATCCCTATTATCTTCGCCTTTTCCTCAAGAGGAAATTTTCAAGGCTTACTTTATAAATGTAATGTATTTCGCGTGATTTTATACTAACAGAATATATTGAGGAAAGTGTGATTATTAGACGGAAGATACTGATTATAATCTCGAGAGTTACTGACGTCAAAAGAGTTTGTTATATCAAAAGCTTAGATAGAGCAAATGGTGCGTACGTACTCAATAGCGAATAAAAGAGATATAAGTTTAAAATAGAGCGCTTGTGTAAGTTAAGTGGTAAGAATGTTGAATCTGATATATATATAGTATGCTATGTGTCAGTAGCTTTGTATGTGCGTAATATAATAGCTATGTGTTGAGGAGATGTTGACCGCTTTGGATCATTAATAGGAAGATAGTTGTAAGCGGTTCTAATACGTTTTTAACAAAAAGCACATAAAAAGTCGGTTTATCAAATAGTTCGAAGCTACAATGACATGGAAAATTGATTTTTGAATTCAATGTTTGTTGAGATGTGTATCGATAACTAAGGTGAGAATAGTTCATCTACCCTATTATATTTTCATAATTTTAGTAATGAAACCAATATCCAGATCTTTTCTTTAAGATTATTTACTATATTAATTTAAGAATATTATTCTTTATATGCATTATTATTATTATAATTGAAAATAGTATAATGCTATAAAAGGATGATTTTTATTATTGTTTATTTAATGTGTATGGTTGTTCTTACTGTTGAATTGTATGTTTGATATGTTTTGTATAAGTTGTTTGTATGTTGTTTATGTTGGAATGTTCGTTAGTTGTTGTGGTGTTGTATGTTTTGCTTAGATGGGTTAAGTTCGTATGTTAGATTCAGAATTAAGTAGTTGCTCCTGGTAATAGTTGTTTTGATTGTCTAGTTGCTACCATATAACTCTAGAATGCACGTTTGTTGAAAATTCTAACAACATATATGGTAATTTGTAAGAAAAATAACTAATAATATACGTTGGTTTAGAAGAATAATAAATATGAATAATAATATCAACTAATAATAATAATAATATATAATAATAAGAATAATAAATAATAAGATATATAATCATAAATAATAAATAATAAATAATAATAATAATAATAATAATAATAATAATAAAAATAATAATAATAATAATTGATAAATTAATAATATAGATAAAAATAATATTAATAATAATAAGAATATAATAAATAATAATAATAATAAATAATAATAAATAACATAATAATAATCAATAAATAAAATAAATAAATAATAAATAATAAATAAATAAATAATAAGAATAAATATAATAATATAATATTAAATAAATAGAATAAATATAATAATAGAATAATTAGCTTCAACATTAATTAATTAATTAATAAAATAACAAATAAATTTAATAATATACTGATAAAAAAAAAATAATTAATAAGTAATAATAAATGAATAGCAGCAAAAGCAAGGTCAGTAGTAGTAGAGTAGTAGAGTAGTAGAGTAATCGAGTAGTAATCATGCATTAATGCATGCTAACAAAAAAGAACTAAAAAATGATAAAAATAAGAAGTAATAATGAATGGACATAGATGAGATAATAAAGAGAGGAATCCAGAGCTATATAATCCCAATAATCGATCCTCCGGATAACTGAATAATAATACATAATAAGTGACATAATTAATACTGATGAACTATAAATAAATAATAAATAATAATAATAATAATAACAGTAGTAGGCAGAGTAGTAGAATCAGTGAGTACGTAAGTAGTAGCAGTATGCGGAATAAGTAATAATAATAATAATAATAGATAATGAATAATAATAATGATAATAAATAATAAAAGAATAAAAAAATAAGATTTAAAACTAATATAGATATTGATAATAATAAATAATAATAAAATAATTTAATAATAATAATATTTAAAAATATAAGATAAAAATATAACAATTAAAATAAATAAATAAAGATAATAATTAATAAATAATTAATAAGTAAATTAAAGTATAGATAGATAAATAATAGATAAATTATATAGCCAACATAAATGAGTAAATAATAAGGTATTATATTCATTTTTCACTGAATCAGAGAGATAAGAAAGAAGAAGAATTTAATAAAATGTTAAAACACACGCAGCACACACGATACACACAGACACACACAAACGCATACGTAATACGCCCAGACAAACACAAACATGCATACACACTACACCCAAGAACACACACACACATACACACTTAACACACACACAAGATATATTATATAATATATATATATATAGATATATTAATATAATATAATATATATATATAGATATAGTATATATATATATAAAATAATGAAATAATATATAATTTTAATAATATAGGTATTAGATATTATTAATATTGTAGTGTGTGTAGTGTGTGATGAGTCTGTGTGGTGTGTGTATTTGAGGGTATGTATGAAGTTATGTGTGTATTTAAGGAGAGGAAGAAAAGAGACTGTTTAGCATTTACAAAGAGATTTTGAAGGCAAAAAAATTGAATAATTCAACTTCTGTCAAACGTAATTTAAGATCATTAAAAAAATAAAAAATTAAAATGAGAAAATAAAATAATAATTTGGATGGAAAGGATGTTTAAAAAGAATATTATTATATATATATATTATGTAGTTATATGTGTGTGTATATATATATATATATATAATATATATATATATATATATATATATATAATACTATATATATATATATATATATATATATATATATATATATATATATATATATATATATATATATAAATATATATATATATATATATATAGATATATATAGATATATATATATATATATATAAATATATATATATATATATATATATATATATTATATTTTAAAAGTTTCGCACATCACGGGCATAGACCTATTCTAGGTTCGGGAACTTCTCTAGGCAATTTCTACCTAGGATCCGGACTAGAGAATTCGAACCGGGCCTTTGCCATGCTACCTCTGTCGCTTTACCGCAATATATATATATATATATATATATATATATATATATATATATATAGTATATATATACTATATAATATATATATATATATACAAGAATATATATATATATAATATATATATATATAGATATATCTATATATTATCTATTATATATAAAATATCTATATATATATATATATAATATATATATATATATATATAATTATATATATATATATTATATATATATATTATATATATTATATATATATATATATAGTATATATATATATATGTCTGTGTGTGTACAAACGAGTGTATGATGTACATACATATATATCTAGTGTTACTCTTAAAGTGAAGCTAAGTCTTTTTTTTCGTATCCGAACTCGAACTAAATACTTATTTCAGTATTGTAATACTTTATAAAATACTTGGACTTTGCATTAGAGTTCATTTGAATGCATTCTAACTTATTTCTAAATACAGAGTAGGAGATTTTTAGACCAAACTAGCCCTTGGGAAACTTGGGAGCCGGAGTATTGGGTGTAGGAAACAAACTTTCGGGGGGACTTGGCACCAGGGGGCATGGCCTCCCCAGAAATTTGTTTAATGAATTAAAAATCATAACAAGAATACTGATATTCTCAGATAAATAGGTCATGACCCCACCCACCCCCGCCTCCCCCCGCGCCCCAGAAAAAAATTCTAATACGCATAAGCAACAGTCAACCAAATTACCAGTACGAATTTATCTATTTCTTATACTATTCCTTCTCCATTTTCATACAAATTCTTTCCTATAATTTCATTTGAATTTGCCTTCAAGAAAAAAAATCATTTAGCTTTCTCTTAAAGTTTATTCAGGATTATTTAGTTATTTTTTTTTTTTAACCTTTTAATGCCTGGGTGGACTATTTGGTCAAAGTCTGAAAAACGTGTTTTATTTAATAATTAACCAATGTAATTAATGTTGTTTCTTACCATAAACATGAAATAGACTAATTTTATTTGAAAATAGTTGCTATGTAGCTTCAAATTTTATAATTTGTAAAGTCCTTAAAAAAATTAAAAAGTCTTTGGTAAAATATTTTCTATGCTGTGGCACATACTTTTCTCGTAGCATGACGAGGTGGATCATTTTGTCACCTGTTGACTTGCTCTTCAATTGGTTTTTATGTAAAACCTACAAATGTTATCGCACTGTACGTCTAAGTAGACAAAATTGGCTGCTTTAGTAAATGAATAGTTTGTCTCAATTTGATTTTTTTTTCACTACATTTTAGGCATTTTAAAATTTGGCGTGCCCAAGTGGACATTTTTGTCCACTTTCGTAATTTACTCAAAACGCATTTTTTTTTCAATAGAAGCACATAATTCACTTTAAAGTGAATCATAAATAATAAAAAATATGTGTAAAAGCATTTTACATTGATTAAAAAAGTGTGGGCAGTAAAGGGTTAATATATTTTCAGAATTCAATTCAGTCCCAAATATTCATAACTTTCGTTTCGTAGTTGACTTATCTGCGGTTGCACGCGGTTTGCAACTTAATTAACGCAGACTTTCTTCCATTCTGACGGTTCTATTGCCAATAATCCTTCTGAATAGGCTTATCTCTTTAGCCTCCTTTTTCCATCTAATTCCACCCTGAACGATTCCGGCACCCTTTCTCCTACTCCTTTCCCTCCCAGGTGTCCCATGATCTATGAACGTCAAGAAGGCTAGTGACCCGAATGGCATTCATCCCCATGTTTTGAAGGAGTGTGCTTCTGAGATGGCGCCTGTCCTCGTTCAACTCTACTCTCTATGCCTTAATACGAATACTTTTCATCAGTGCTGGAAGCAAGCTTATATTCAGCCGAACCCGAAAATGGGTACCAGCTCTGATCCTTCTAACTATCGTGCTATAGCTCTAACTTGTATTCCTTCTAAAATCTTTGAAACTCTCCTTAACTCTCATTTCTTGGATCATCTGGAATCTCATTCCCTTCATTCAGATCATCAGTATGGCTTTCGACGCTCGAGGTCAACTGGTGACATTCTCTCCTATCTCACTGATCTATGGACTATGAGAAGTCTTGTGTGATGGTGCTTGACATATGAAAGGCTTTTGACCGGGATGGCATGCGTCGCTACTCTCTAAGCTACCTTCCTTTGGATTTCCTCCTTCTCTTTGCTTACTATTATCTAGTTTTCTTTCAGATCGTTCCATTTCGGCTCTTGTTTAAGGAGCGACCTCTTCCTCCTATCTTATTAATTGTGGTGTTACTCAATGTTATGTTCTATCTTCAATTTTATTTCTACTTTTCATCAACGATCTTCTTAGCTGTACTTCTAACTTTGTTCTCTTAAGCCGATGACTTAATTCTTCATTCTTCCAATCATTTCAAATTTGGCCCCTCATTTGTATTTAGCGTTGCCCCTCGTCTATAGCTTTCCAATATATTCTTGCCAATCTGGTCGGGATTTCTTAGTGGGTTAACCGTAATCTTGTGAAAATCAACACTTTTAGAACTCATCTTCTTCACATCTCCCTCTCTAAAACACCTCCCAACTTTCCGATCCCCCCTTGGACGGATCTAACGTCTTACCTGTGAACAACAAATATTCTTGGTTTGAACATAAACAACGAATTGTCTCGGAAACCTCATATCACATCGGTTGTTAAGGCGACATCATAGAAACTGGGGATTCTATTCAGATTTTGGAAATTTTTTTCTTCTGCTCAGTTACTTCAGTTATATATGGGTCTTATCCGCCCCTGTATGGAGTACTGTTCTCACATTTGGAGTGGCTCCTGTTCCACCCTTCTTTTGATAGGATTGAGGCTAAGACTAAGGGACTTAAAACTGTCCCCTACTTTCTCTCTCCCTTGGCCAACTTTTTCTGAGACGTGACATTGGCACTCTATTCCTTTTGTATAGGTGTTACAACGACAGATGCTCAAGGGAGCTGACCTCTCGCATTCCTACAACTGAGTCGCCCTCGTTTGTTGTGGTGCCTCCTTCTTTCCAGCCACATCTGCTCTGTGAAATTCCATGCCTTCATCTAATTTTGCTGCTGAATTTAATCTTCCTCCCTTTAAAACCCATTTCTGCGCCCACCTGAGGGAATTTCGTTAGGTAAAGGTTGGGTGGGTTTTCTTTCCTTTTGTTTTTTACCTCCTCCTTGAAAAGGGCATTGCCCGTGAGCGTTAGCAACGTGTAAAAAAAATTATCTATTAATATTAAAAAGAATCTTTATGTTAGTTTAGTTTAATCTTTCATATTTGTATTATGATAGAAATCTATGCAATTCGCTTATTTTTAGAAACAACCAGTGTTGAATTGCAGGATAACTGATAGACATATATATCTTAATCAAACACTATCAATTTAGTTTTATAAATTGAAAGTCCTCCTCGTGCTAGTCGAGGATAACGAGTGCACAAGATAAGCTTAGCACATCAAAATCATTGACAGAGAAGAGACGCAATCTCTAACTTAGTAATCATCGCGGACGGTGATATATATATATATATATATATATATATATATATATATATATATATATATATATATATATATATATATATATATATATATTTATATATATATATATATATATATATATGTATATATATATATATATATATATATATATATATATATATAATTTTTACTTTTAAATGACTGACTCATTATGATTTTTGGCAACTTATCGAAATCTGGAACCAATGACTGACATGCTGACTTTCAACAATGAATTAAAGTGTTTATCAGATAGACTTTATCGTAGTTTTGATTTGTTAATGTTGAGTAGGGAAAAATTTGTTCATAAGTTAAATTGTTCCAAACATTAACATCATTGTTCATGTTAATTCTTCAGATTTGGATAATCCTTTTCAATAAAACTGTAAAATTAATTGCATCAACTAGTATTTTTGTTGTTTTAAAAAACGGTTAGTGTCAATTAACACCATTTGAAGATACTCGTTAATTTCATTAACATTTACTAAAAATGTGCTTTAGAAATTTTTAAAATCTATCTCAACGATTTTGAATTCTGAAATTTTTTTCTGAAATTCATCTCTTAATCTGGGCCCCATTCCCTCTCTCTCTCTCTCTCTCTTTCTTTCTCCTCTCATTATATATATATATATCTCTTTCTTTCTTTCATGGAATCTTTTGTTTCAATTCAGGATTATTAGTTCTGGCCAGAATTTTCAACAAAATTTATACATGTGTCATGACTCGCAGAGCCACATAATAATGATAATAATAATAATATGTATAATAATGATGCTAATAATAATAATAATAATAATAATAATAATAATAATAATATTTAATAATAATAATAATAATAATAAATATGGTTCATATTCTATGGACTTTATGACTAACTGGAAACTAATTTTTTTTTTTTTTTAAAATTACATATTTTATAATGGTTTGCCAAGACTTAGAATAGAAAACGCGATAAACGAAGGACGAGATCGCTTCAAAGTTTTGGCGCGGGCGGGGAAAAGAGCATTGCTCGGCTCTTGCAGACTTTGCCTCAATCTACTTTCTCATGAGGGAAGTTAAAAAAAGGTTTAGCGTTTGTAGAAACAGTGTTGTGTAAAATTTAGAGCTTTCAGAAACGAGGTATCCATTTCCTTCATTCCCCTGTCCACTCCTTCCTCTCTCTCTCTCTCTCTCTCTCTCTCTCTCCTCTCTCTCTCTCTCCTCTCCACTCTTTCCTCCTCTTTCTCTCTTTCTCCTCCTCCTCTTTCTCCTCCTCTCTTTCATATATGTATGTTACAAGACTTACCATATCCAGCATAGCTGCAGGGTAGTGTTGATGGTTGATAAGATTTTAAACTTATCACCACCATTCTACGAAAAGAAACAAATGATAGAAGGGTTTTCAGCCCCTTGCTATCAGAGGAAGAGTGAATTTTCTTCCTACGACTCGACGACTTAGCGAAGCGCAGCTTCACCTTTCCTAATATTTAAAGTCTCAAATTTCTTTTCTTCTCATTTTTAATTTTCATTTCATTCAAAATAATTAATTAAAAGAAATGTTGTCCAAATAATTGTTGCTCCTCCATCTCGGACTTTATATGAAATTAATTTTGAAATAAATTCTTAAAGTTTTGAAATTTTGAACCGTTAACAAAAATTTTTTCTTCACTAGATATGAAATTTCAAACTCTAAAGTATTCTCTTCTCAAAATGCAATTCACAAAATATTCATTTAGTAGTTTCCTTCTCTGACTTACAATCCTCTCTCCAGTATGTAATCCTTTCAGACCTTCAACATTCTTTTATATATATATATATATATATATATATATATATATATATATATATATATATATATATATATATATATATATATATATATATATATATATATATATATATATATATATATATATATATATATTACAAAATAACAGGAGAAACAATTGATAAAACATTTTTTAAAAAATAAACATTGTGAAAATATTTTAAAATTTTAAAAATTGAGCTACGGAATATATTCGAACAAACTAGTATTGAACATTATCGTTACAGGACACACTATTTTCATGAAACCTGATGAAATATTTGGAAAATGAACGGCAAAGAAGAAAAAGCGTAAAAAATTTCGGACTGACCCTGAAAAAAAAAGATATAAAGACATATAATGACACTAGGAAAAGTTATATTAAACTCTCAATTTCTTATTTTGAAGGGAAAAGAGGTTTTGAAGATACAAATGCCATTTCTTTATTTATATTTCCCTTTACTCTCTTTCTCACTTTCACTTCCTATATATATATATATATATATATATATATATATATATATATATATATATATATATATATATATATATATATATATATATATATATATATATATATATATATATATATATATATATATATTAGTGATGCAGGTAACATCCGCATCCGCGGAGCATCCACATATTATTAAAGATCCGCATCCGCGCTTTGCCCTGCGGATGTTGCGCGGATATTTATTGTCGAGATTTGATAAAGAATTTTATAATAAAATACTTAAGATGAATCTGAACGCAAACTTTAAATGAGAGACATGGGACTCGACTCAACTGTGTAATTAAAACTCATGATTTCGCAGCATGAAGTTCATAATAATTTGAGTCAACAGAGGTCATGACATTAGAGATACCAAAACATCCAGCCTCTAGCTCCTGTCTCGAATAATACCATTTAATCTCAACTAAGGAAGCGACAGACCATCTTCAAAATGAAACTGAAGACGGTTTATTAATTAAAAGAATGAAAGATGTAATAAAATCAGAGCTAGAAAAACGTTTGGTTCTGTGGAAATTAATGACCTTCACACTATTGCAACTTACCTAGATCCCAGTTATAAATTCAATTTTTGGAACACAATATTAGAGCAAAGTTAAATCGTCGTCATTTTGTGTTGCAGTTGGAAAACATCAACAGTCTATTTACTCTATTGATTCGCCACCCATTAAAGGAAAAAACAAAATCCTACAGAATAACAACTCCTAAGTAAAATAAATACTTAGATTCACTGGTATAAATTTCTACAGTCAGTAGTGATGAAACACACATTACCAAAGATGTAGTGAAAATGATTGAAAACTATCACCAAGAAAAACGACTAGATACAAGAGATGATAATCCTATTAATTGGTGGAAAGTTATACAAAATGTTTACCCACGTAGAGTAAACTTGCAAGGAAAATACTTGGCCTGTCCCCCCAACTAGTGTTCCAAAAGTGAGAGTATTTAACAATGCTGGGCTAATATATAATAAAGAGAAACAGACTCTCAGCAGAAAAAAAGCAGAAAAAATTGATGTTTCTCAAGCACAACCTTCTATATTTGAATTTCAATACAGTGCAAAAAGAAGATATATAATCCATTGTAAAATCTCTTTCATTATAAGGTCCGGATTCCTTCGTCCATCCTGTCCCCCTAGTAGCACTTTTCTCATATATATATATATATATATATATATATATATATATATATATACTATATATATATATATATATATATATATATATATATATATATATATTTATATATATATATATATATATATATATATATATATGCTACTTTCACTATATATATATATATATATATATATATATATATATATATACTCTTTCACTATATATATATCAACATCCACATCCTTGATGTTAAAATCAAACATCTGCATTCATGGATGCAAAAAAAAATGACTGCTGCATCACTAATATATATATATATATATATATATATATATATGTGTGTGTGGGAATGTGTGGTTTAAGATGAGGTCAGGACAGGTCCAGACAGGATTCTTTCATCAGGATCGTTCTTTTTCTTTCACAGGTCATTTGAAATATTTTCTACTAGTTTCATGAAGTGCTTACAGTCGATATAACTTGACAAAACCCTTCACAGAGCACAGACAAATGCTAAAATGCTTAAATATGAAATTTTGAACCTTCATAAATTTCCAAAATCATTCCCTGATGTTTTCTTTACGTTTTTTGTTCATTTAAACATTTCATGTAAGTTCCATGAAAATCGAAAGGGCATCATTATAATTAATATGCACCCTTCATTCTATATATATATATATATATATATATATATATATATATATATATATATATATATATGTATATGTAATAATAATATATGCTTTATTCTTATATATGTATGTATGTATGTAATAATAATAATAATATATACATATGTATATATGTAATAATAATATGTATTAATATATATATGTATGTAATATATATATATATACTACTATATATATATATATATATATTTATATATATATATTTATATTTATATATATATATATATATATATATATATATATATATATATATATATATATATATAAATATATATATATATATAGTGAAGGGAATTAATTTTTAATGATTCGTAAGATCTCCTTTTTAGAAAACGTTAAGTTAAAAGATTATCATTTGGAAAAAGAGATTAAGTCCGCCCGCCCGTGTTTGAAGGATCGAATAATAATACGACGATGAAATATTCAGAGAAAAAGTCAGTCTCCTTTCGCATTTAATCTATATTTCATTTTATATAGTAATCATCTACTTCTACTCAGCGCGCTCCGTTATTATTATTATTATTATTATTATTATTATTATTATTATTATTATTATTATTATTATTATTATTATTATTATTATTATTATTATTATTATTATTTGTGTGTGTGTGTGTGTGGTATTGTAGTAGGTAGTAGTAGTAGTAGTGAGTAGTAGTAGTAGTGAGTAGTAGGATGGTTGTAGTAGCAGTAGTAGTAGCAGTAGCAGTAATAATAATAATAATAATATGTATAAGTAATTATTTATGTAATAATGAGTATTATAATAATAATATGTAATAATATGTGTAATAATAATATGTAATAATAATAATAATAATAATAATAATAATAATGTGAGATAAGGCTGTATTTTCTTGGAGAAATATATAAAGAACCTTTCTAAATTAAGGGCGTTATACTATTCTTAAAAAAAATACATCAACAATACATTGCAGAAGGTGAAGCTGCGTTTCTCAAGGCAATCGTCGAGCTCATATGGAGACATTTAACAATTCTCTTTCAATGATAACAAGGGGTCTGAAACCCTCTTCTCATTAAATTTTCGCGAAGTGGTGATATAATAATAGTGAAAGTAGTGATAGTGATAATATTTATATTTAATATAGTGAATAGTAGTGAAATATAGTGTATAGCATATGAATATTTAATATTAAATCATAGTGTATACAGTAGCATAATAATATGCATAATATGTAATAATAATATATGTAATAATAATAATAATAATAATAATAATAATAATGTAATAATGTATGCATATGTATAATAATAATATTAAAATATAGTGATTAGTAGTGAAATATAGTGATTTTTTGTTTGAAATATAGTGTTTAGATTTTTAATAATATTAATGATGATAATAATAATATTATATGTATATGCGTGTGTATCTATGTATGTATTTGTATATGTATATATATATATTTTTTTATATTTTAATTATTTATACTGAAGGCCCGGTAGCTCAGTGGAAGAACACTCGCCAAGCAGAGCGAGGATCCCAGGTTTGCAACTGGTCTGGTGGGAGAATGTGAGCTATTCTCTCCTTGGGCTTGGCTTCGTCCTGCTCGGACGTTAATTGAGTACATCCCCTCCTAGATTAGGGCTCTGCCCGTGAACGCTGATGTTTATCTAATGAAAAAAAAAATCTTTTTTACTTACAGAATTTTTTCTGGGCTTTTCTAAAAATCTTTACACCTTTATTTGAAGCATATCGTAATCAATTGGAGCAAATTGATAGACCCTGTGATTGATAGATCTTGAACAAAAATAGAGAAACATGATGACCATATTTGATTTACCAAAACCAGACAGCCTTGTTAAAGGTGTATTACTAATATAGTGTAAACAACCAAAGGAAAATAGTCGGAATCAGGGAAGTAAAATAAGCAATTTTTAAATTAATTCAGAAGTTTGAAAACAAAACTTCTGTATTAAAACAAATGAGAAAAGTTTTTTTTTCTCTCTCTCTGGTGAGGAGTCGAGACTTGAAGAGACGCAAGACATTTGTGTTTGCGTTTACTTTCCAGTCAGCAATCACACTTACTCTTGAGGACGATTAAAAGATTTGATCTGAGGAGTCTTTGATGCAAATCAACAAGTACAGGAAGCAAGTCAAGAAAATGTGATCTTACAAGAATGCGGAAGAAAGATTTAAAATAATTATAAATTTTCAACAAAGATAATAGTGAAAACTAATATATGATATCCTGCAAACAAAAGACCTATGAGAATAAAAAAGTAAGAAAACATAAATGAAAAACAAAAAACAAACATTTTTATACAGAATTTCCAAAATTTCTAAAACAAATAAAAAAATTGTGCGATAGAATTATATATATAAATAAAATCCAATAGCAAGAAATCGGATAAAAAATCAAAAGAATTAACACCCTTCTAAAGGTGTTATCGAACTTACTACCTTTTTAAAAGCAATCACAGAAGCTTCTCCTCGAAACACATAAAAAAAATCTGTCATCCAGAAGCACTCATCGTTAACAACAATCTTCTTAAAATTGATTCAACAACATTACCAACAAAATCAAAACTCGACTTGTACATTTTTGTCATTTTCACAGAGGTTTTTTTTCGTTTCTTCCCTTTTTTTCCTTTTTTTTTTCCATTTTTTTTTCTTCTTTTTTTATCGAAAAGAAGGAAAAATATTTCGTCATAAACTGCAGACGGAAAGAATTTTTTTTTTCATTTTTTCCATAATTTTTTTTTATTATTATTTATTT
This sequence comes from Trachelipus rathkii, assembly GCA_015478945.1. Lineage (NCBI taxonomy): Eukaryota > Metazoa > Arthropoda > Malacostraca > Isopoda > Trachelipodidae > Trachelipus > Trachelipus rathkii. Next base: position 1,671 of record JABUQX010077614.1, on the reverse strand, counting down.
TTTATATGAAAGGAGAAATTATCATTTTTGTTCTTCTCCTACGAGTAAAAATTCACTTTCTACAAAAGTTTTAACGTTTTATAATACTTTTTACCCATATATATATATATATATATATATATATATATATATATATATATATATATATATATATATATATATATATATATATATATATATATATATATATATATATATATATATATATATATATATATATATATATATATATATATACTGCTGACTATCGGAGTTGGACGTATTAAAAACAGAGGAAGGAGGGAAAAGAAGATAGAGATAAGATCTAGTGCAGAGATTGAGAAGAAGGCTGAAATCTTCATTAGGAACATTATTAGCAGAAAGTTCTAACAGATTTTGTTTGAGAAAGAGGATGCTCCTGATGACTTAAAGGCCAAATTATTATTTAGAATCAGCAAACAATTATCAAAATCTATATATATGGAATATTTAAAATTTCTATTAAATCGCAAAAATATGATATTAAAATCAGATTTTATAATAAATCAAAATAAATTTTTTTTAACTTAAAACACATTTATCAGACGAAAACAAAATTTTTATTCAGTTCTTTTAAAAAAATTACTTATTTTAAATAGACATTGAGTGGCGTCTGAAATAATCTCGGTGAGGAAAAGCAAAATTATCGCATCTACAAAGGAATTAAAAAAATAATTTTGACAAATATGGAAGCTGTTATAAATGATTGTTGGTCTAACTGTGATGGTTTCTATTCAGTTGGTCAATATGAGTATTATATTCGCAAGGCTCTTGGGGCTGGGAACCACCTTCTACTATTTCACTATTCCCATGAACGAATCGCAGGAGTATCAAATATACATTCTGCGATTGACACCACCCTACATTCATGCAGGACACGGTGTTTCGAATAATAATAATAATAATAATAAAATATATATATATATATATATATATATATATATATATATATATATATATATATATATATATATATATATATATATATATATATATATATATATATATATATATATATATAGGCCTATTAGGGGGCTCAATCCGGACGCAGTTTTTTTTTTTTTTTAAACGTATTTTTAGTATTATTATTAACAATAGATTTAAGTGGTGAGACAGACATGATTTAAAAAATCCGAAATATTTTAAATAATTTTTTAAAAAATCACATTTATATAAAAAAAATTCAAAATGAAATATCTCAAAAGTACGACACAGAAAAAAACCAATTATATATTTGGAATCGGCGTATAAAGCTTATTTACGACAAAAATGTAAAATCATAAATGAAATATCTCGAAAATTTCAACATGGAAAAATAATTACATATTTGGAATCAGCGTATAAAAACATTACAAAAATGTAAAAAAAAATAGGGGAGCTCGAGCCGACGGGGATAGAGGGGGGGACGTTTCATACCCAGGAGGGGCGGAGGAACACCCGCGACACCTAAATACCAAAGAGTGGGGTTCCGGAGACCCTCGGAGGAAATAGTCCCTACCCTGTCGTTCCCAAGGAGAAGGCTAAAGAACCGACTCCTACCATCTTGCAGTTTACCCTTGGATTCCTTTTAGACAAAAAAAAAAAATTAAACTGACAGGTCGTAAAACGTAACAGGTCCTATATATTATTTTTGAAATATGTCCCGTCACCGCA
>JABUQX010077613.1:22500-37371 GCA_015478945.1 Trachelipus rathkii | reverse complement strand
GTGACTTGTTAGATCATGTACACCAAAAATAAAAAAATTTTGCCCCAAAATAAAATTTACCCATTTGTTTTTAACAAATTTACATTGTTATATTTCTCATATGATTTTCGGAGTGAAAAATGGGAGCCAGTTTGCGGATCCGAGGTAAGGTAGTAAGGTAAGCCAATAGTCCGAATAACAATTTGTGAGTGCGGATGAAGGATTATTTACAAGGGGGATCGATATTGCTGAGCATTGTGGTGTGGTTTCACAAGCCCAGGTATTTTAAGATAGTTGGGGAAGGCGAAGCGATCTACTCATTCACTATAACAGGCAATATAGGAATACCCCCTCCTGTAACTGATGTTTAAGTGACCAATCATGTACTGAAGCATTTATTGCCTGAATGTTTAAATTCCGTTTACATGGAATGTTAACAGTCTTTGTTGGATGCGGTAATGCAGTTTTAATATTCTTAGCCACTATCTCGATATCAGCGAGACCTCTCACCCTTGATTCGAACAATGCTTCGAACCGTAAGGATGACGCTGTGTGCTCCTTTATTTATTTAATATCCGCATGGAAAAGCAACACCGTGGGGCTCTAGCCAACAGGTGGAGAGTGAGCGATGTTGAGCATTGTGGTTAGTTGTAACATATCGGTTTTTTATTGGGACAAGAAGCAGTAGAGCTCGGAGATCATGACAAGTTGTAACATTATTTTGTTCTGTTTTGAACAATCACCGATGTTTAGGCGGTGACTGCTACTCAAACACCTTCGGCACCAATGATGATTTTGGACAATTTTTTTCTGCATTTATGTACAAATGGAATTCGGTTTTTAAAATGTTTTTTTGTTGTTAATCTTGATTTTTATGATATTTGGAATGACTGCGTACAGAAGAAGAAACGACATTTTATAGGTTATTTTTTTGACCATTATATTAAAAAGTAGGTTATGATTATATTTGAAAGGGCGATGTTGATAATGTATTGATTTTATTATAATATGGGGGTTTGTTTGTATGGTGCAGGAGGGGATTATTGTTTATTTAAAACCTATAAATTGTTATTAAACGTTAGGTTTATTTTGGTTAGGTTGTAATTGGTTTTATATTGGACTTGTAGGGTGAGTCACATTTGTATTTAAATATAGTTGACTCGTTTTGGGTTTGCCCTGTTCCCTCTTCCATTTATTATGGAAGGTAAAGTTTTATTTTTTGTATATCTAGAAAAATTTTTTACGGGGATTTTTTATCGGTCCTTGTTTGGATAAATTGTTTCGGCCTGAGGCCTCATAAAACTGAAAGGGCCTGCAAGGCTTTTAACATTCAAAGAGATACAATTCAAGGAGCGTATTCCACTTTCACCAGCCCTGTCCCATTTAACCTTTTCTTTGATTTGTGAGGGCAATTTTTGGGCCAGTAAAACACCCAAAATTGTAGAACCAGTTTGTCATCAATATGTAGTCTCCTTATTTTGTAAAGATTCTAATAGCATTTTATGTCAGCTTTAGATGATAAAGATCTGCGGATCATCATCATAGAGGGAGGTTACTCGTTAATCTTCAATATTAAAGGTCTCTTGGACTTTCGCAGAGGTTATTTAAATCTCCTCAAGAAGATCTCGAAATAAGTTTATAATAGTATAGCGTGGTGATGGGCATAGCCAAATACATTTCTGTTCGCTGGCTTGAAAGGCACAATCAATAATAAACAGAGTTGACTAAGACAGAATAGTTCTTGACCTCCATCAAGTTATCAAATATTCAATGAAAAAGAGCATATTCTAAAATATTCCACTAAAAGTAGAGTATTTTTTGAATGGGGCCGTTTTTTAAATGCCTAAGGGCACGTTTAAATGCTTCCGCGCTCTTAGGGGTTATAGCCGGAGCCAATCGGTGATGTCATAGGGCGCGAAGCTTGTCGCGATCCCGAAGGTGGTGCTGGTTTAATAAGTTCTTTCAATTTTATATTAATGGGCGCTGATGGAATCTAAAATAGAGGTATGCCTTTCGTACGTTCCGTCGGCATCGATCAAAAGATTTTCCTCGTCAAGGAAATTTGCGATGTTATCATCAACTTCTGTTAGTTTAGTATCTAAATCCTCTAAATTTTTTATAAGGGATTCCAATTTGGGAATATCGGGTTCGGAATTCAATAATTGGGTGTTAGTATCGTTAACTGCCCTTGTGACATGATAACGTAACTTTTTGCGAATCTTCAGTATTATCGTACTGTGTTAGGTTGATATAGAAACGATTTAAACTTTTGATTTAGTATTTATTTTTAGTTCGCACAGTTACGTCGAATTTTTTTTTTTTTTTTTTTTTTTTTTTTTTTTTATTTTTTCTTTATTTTTCTCCCTCTGTTTTTTAAATTTAAATTGCCCAATCGCTCAATCGTAGTATGATACCTCATTAGTTTTTCGGGCGAGTATTAACTGTTTGTTCCCATCTAATTTTCTTAAATAATCTTAATCTTATTCTTATTATTACAAGAAAGATTAGATGGCTTTAAAATGTAGCTTATAATGGCACGAAATATAAATTTGGAAAATGTACAATAATCGATAAAAAAAACTTATCAGCAGTCAGTTCCACCGACAGACTATGGTAGGCTTAGTGGTACGATGGCCCAGGGTGCCTTCTCCTAGAAGACTCTACAATAGGAAGTCTGCGGATATCGTTAGGGTATGAAAAGCCCCCATTTTTATCTTCTTATTTTGAGACCATTTAGCAACTTTTTTCAGAGTTTGAAAAATTTTTTCAGTAATATTGTTAATAAGATAGTGTAAAAGACAAGGCATTATTATTTGTTTAATGTATCTTGTTTATAATGAAATTCTAATTTGCTTTCCAAAAAAAAAAAAAATTAAAATATTAATATAAACTTTTACATCCCTTCTTTGCTAGTAGCAAAATTCGCTATTATCGGATGAATCGCGAAAAATAAAAAAAAAAAAAAAAAAAAAAAAAAAAAAAATAAAAAAAAAAAATCAAAAAAGAAAAAAAAATAAAAAAAAAAAAAAAAAAAATAAAAAAAAAAAAAAAAAATAAAAAAAAAAAAAAAAAAAAAATAAAAAAAAAAAAAATACAAAAAAAAAAAAAAAAAAAAAAAAAAAAAAATAAAAAAAAAAAAAAAAAAAAAAAAAAAAAAAAAAAAAAAAAAAAAAAAAAAAAAAAAAAAAAAAAAAAAAAAAAAAAAAAAAAAAAAAAGAAAAAAAAATAAATAAAAAAAAAAAAAGAAAAAAAAAAGATAAATGTAACTACTAGTAATAAAATAAATAGACACTAGGCCAGCAAGATATTCATAGGAAAGAAATTGATCCTATTATTAATTATAGTTAATGTTTGTTAAAAAACTCTTGGTTATCAATTAATCGAAACGCTAAATGAAAGGTTTTTGGAGTGGGATCTCGAAATTTTTTTAAAAAGTTATTAAATAAAGTAGCACTTGAAAAATAAATATCATCTTTTAACATCAATTGCCTCTTAAAGAACCGTTACCTAACAAAATTAAGAAAAAGAAATTAATAAAAACGTTCTTATACAAGAAAAATAAAAAAAGAAATAAAAAATTAAAATTAACACTTTTCTAAAACAATTCTAAACATAAAAAAATGGTAATATATGATCTGTTTAAAATTAAAATATTACAGTACCATATTAATGAAAAGTTAAATTTTAATCAACATAAGTGGTGAGAACGAAACATGAAATCACAAGTGAATTGCCCGATGATATAGTGTGTCACATACCTTTTAAAATCTTCTCTGAGCACAGATGATTTTTAAAATATTTCAAATTACAAGTAAAATAAAAAAAATCTTCCAAGAATGAGATAAAAAGATAAAATAAACTAACTGAAATGAAATAAATTTTTCAAAAAAAATGAAGATAGCCGCTAATTTTATTTTTGATTCAGCTCCTTAAGAGTATCCTAAGACTATGAAGTTTATAATAATTACAAGTTAAATTTCATGAATATCAATGTTAGAAAATATTTTAAAACTGAAGTAGAGTTTTGTCACTTAGTGGTACTTTTTCCAAACGGCTTTACGTATAATTAACTGAAGCTTAAGAAATATTTAAATAGAATCAAATTTTTTTCTATGTATTTTTCGATAAAATATTTTTTTCTAATGCTAAAAAAAAAAAAAAAAAATGGGTTTAAAGAAACTTCCGCAAGTGCAATGAAAATATTTTATTGAATTATATATATATATATAGTGGTTTTAACTAGGCCACTAATATTTAAAAACTCACATTTGATTTTATAATATATATATAAGTATTTTTTTTAAATATTAAAAAATATTTTATTAGATCTGTTAAAGACAGATAAAGATTTAAAAAACATTTATATAGATTTTCAAATTTTTTTCAGTTTTTAAGGGAATAAGTGAGAAAGAAATTCCCCTAAATGAGGGAAAATTATTTGAAAAATTCCCCGAAAATTTTTTAATAAATGTTTTGATTAAATGCCCTCTATGGAGCTAATAAATTTGATGTGAAGAACTGGAGACAGACTATGTCTCTCATAAGCTCCCACACAAACAAAAAAAAATAAAAAGGCCCCTAAAGAGGGGAAAATATATATAGGGGAAAAATATTATGTGACACGAGGTCAAACAATGAAAAATATATATAAAACTATTATTAAAAAATAGTTTAAAAAGGTGGTAAATGATTTTTAAAATGTATGAAATTTTTTGAAAAGTTCGTGTGCCAAGTATTTATGACTCACAAAAGTTGGTATCAATATTCTGATAAGGATTCCAAAAAAAAAAATAAATTTTAAATAGAAGTGGTATGAACATGGGATCGAAAAATGTTCAACCACGTTGAGCGCCGATTTAAATGTGGGATAGTGACCAGCCCAGGGTAGCTGGGCTTAATAGAAGACCAGATCACCATCTACATTATTTCCTACTTCCAAACAAACTGCAGGCGCAGTACCACTTTGCTCGAATTATTTGGAAGAGCCAATTGAATAGTGGATATAAATGTTGTATATATATATATATTATATATACTCGCGTGACTTCGTGGGACCAGAGTATCATATATATATACAACGAATGAAAAATAATTGTTGATTCTTATAATTTACTGCTTAAATAACTTGAATGCCCATAAAAGAATCGAGTTTTATTTATGATGAATTTGGGGACGAAAAAGTTTTGTCGTATATTAAATTTAATTGAAATTTATTTTCTATAGTTGTTGAAAGTTTATTGAGTTTATTTTATATGGAAGTCGCTTTAATATTTGAAATTATAAAATTTTCATTACGAAGTTATATATGTGTAACCACGTTATCGAACAAGATGTAGTATAATTTTATATCTTCGAAAGTGGACAGAGATGAAAAAAACTCTAGTCAAGTTCCGAAGATGATGACAATAATAACAACAATATTTATTTGTGATAACGATAACAATAACAGCATACTACCAAGACTTTCTATATAATTATACCATGAAAGCAATAATATAATATATATTTAATAATAATAATAATAATAATAATAATAATAATAAGTAATAATAATAATAATTCAATAATAATTAATATTAATGGTAATGACTACCAATAATAATTATTATTTTAGGAATCGGTCAATCTCTAGAAATGCAAGCATTCTAGGAGAAAGACAAATTTCCAATGTAATAATTTTTATTTTAGGTTCCTAATGTTTCTCGTTTCTGTTTAGAAAACAAGGAAAACAAGAAGAAACCGTAATAAGCAAATGTCTAATTCTTGGAAACTAATTATTATTACAAGACAGGGGTGAAGCCTCTGTCTGGGGGTTCTAATATTTGCTCCACCACCACGGGAAACTAATATTACCAAACCACTAGTTAAATTTTACCATGCACGGATTTGATGATAATTCGACATCAAATGTTACACAAAATTCGGAAAACTCGCTGAACTTTGGTCCATAAATTTTATTATTTTACGACAAAAATCTATGGATGTATATATATATATATATGGATATAAACCATCAATTGATGATTTGAAATTATAAAAATTATAATTTATGCTTTGTAAATATTTAATTTGAATATTTGAAAATTATACAATCGAAAATTTGCATTCCGATTTTGTCTCATTTATGAGACAAATTCTGAGACCACGTGACCAACTATTAAGGCGATTTTTTATTATTTCTAAATAAATATTTATGAGTTTATATATACCATTCGTCAGATATATATATAGAGATTGATTTTCAATCATAAAACTCAAAAGGGGAAAGGTCTAAAAGATAAATTTAAATGAAGTTTCAGTTTCGAGTATGCTCTCAAAAAATCAAATTTTCGCCATTATGAAAATTTTGCAATATTCTGATTTATGATTTATTTAATATTTTTAACCTTTTTATTTTCTATACTCTTTACAATCCATATTTAAGTTTTAATATTAATAAAAATGGTTTTCATTTTTTCAGCGACGAGGCAGTAACTTATAACCTACTATCTCAGTGAAATTTTCGATCTTAACAGTAATTCCTTTTATATTAAATTTTCCCCAAATCTTTTACTTTCCTAAGTTTCCCCTTTAGCGTTTTGCTTATTTTTCTTGTGTGCGAGTTTATTGTTTGCATGTGTAAAAAAATGAACAAAAAATCAGCATTGTGTAAAAAAATGAACAAAAAATCAGTATACATCACGTTGGAAAAATGTGTGTGTAAATATTATATTTTTAAGCTTTCACCGAAAAAAGAGAGGATAAAAGAATAGATAAAAACTTCGAAGATATCTCCACCTACAAATAAACTGGACCCTAAATTTAGACGAAGTAAAAAGGGGTAGGTTGAAAGTGATTGACGCGGATTTTTAATATTCAGTGATGAAAACCGAATGACTAAAAAAACGTGGGCCAATCGAATTTAATTCAACCTTGAGAACTATTCTAACAGAAGTGTATCAATATTGTATGACAACTCGTGGGTCCACTGTTCAAGTTGAATTATTCTGACTGGAACAACTCAACAAGAAGAGACTGATTTGTCACACAATATCAAAACACTTTTCAAAAATTAAAACGTAAACGAATCAAAAAACTAATGCCTTTTTTACTAACATCTGAAATAGGGAAGAAGGGGGGCTAATAGCCATTAATGGGGTCCTATCAATTTGTCCAGAAGGCTTTATGATGACATACCTACACAAATTTCCTAAAATCACCATTTAACGGAAGGAAAGTTTCAATTGTTCCGTTGAGAATTTATAAAAAAAAAACATTCTCAACCCTGAATTAAACATCGGTAAGACACCTCCGAGATGGTGCGGAACCTCTAAAAATGATAGGGGAAGCTCATTAGAGGAACAAGCTTCATCATAAAATATTAACTACTGTAACTGCATTATAAATGAATCTCGTAGACTGATTCGATTCGGGATGCAATTTAAGAGGACAGAATCGATCGTAAGTGCAGTAAATTAAGATAATAATGCTCCTCGGTCGCTCTCGCCGTTTTATAGTCGATCAAAACGACGCCGAGGGGGTTGACGGTGAGCAATTAGTTAAATAAACTTTAAATTGAATTATTAATATTTCAATAACAAATTTATTATCAAAAATTAGCAAATTTAAAATTATATAGTAAATAAATAAATTTATCAAACGAACTAATGTAGATTTATCGTAAAAATCATTAGAAGTTTACAACAGAAACCTCTGGCAACAATCACATGTTGTAAACTGGATATGTTTATTCTCAGAGAAATTACATAATAATTGTAATTTTTTAATTAAAGATAATTAACAATTTTAACAATAACTATCAGATTCTGTATGTTTTTCTGATTAATTTGATATAAATTTTATTTTTCTAGGACGATTGCAAGCTAAAATATATTGAATTTTTAATGTAAAAATTTGAAAGGTCATCTGAGGTCAAAAACTTGACCTTTCGATTAAAGGAGGTCAATGACACTTACGTAAATGAAAGATTAGAGTGTTAAGACCAACTTGAAATACTAACCAAGTCTGACAATCATTGAGCACCTGGTTAATTAGGGGTGGGTGGGAAAACTTTCAAAATGAAAATTCTCAAAATCGAAGGCCTATCTTTGACAGGTAATTCGATATGTTTATAATTATGTAATTATGACTTTGATTGATGTAAAACTTTATCAAAATATAGTTTTATATCTGTAGTATAATCAAGGGAAGTATGAAATTTCAAAACTCTGTCAAAAGAGAGAAAATCGAATGCCGGTTACTTGTATCAGTTTTACTTTAAGAAATTTTGATTATAAGAGGTATTGTGTATATATATCTACTTATATATATATATATATATATATATATATATATATTATATTTTTGTCTAAAATTTATATATATATATATATATATATTATATATATAATATATCGGAATATATAATATTTTTGGCTGAAAATTGGTACGATAATAGTTTTTGACATGAATAAGAAGAATCCGTTGAAATTTTTAACAAAAAATGAAATGGGGGGGGGAGCTCCAGCCCCTAACCCCATTTTTAGGGGTTACAGGTAACCCAAGGGTCCCAAACTTGGGATTTTAACTATTTATTATTAAATGAATCAATATTGTGAATTTCAAGGGCGTAGCCCAATTATAAGGGATACTTTACTCTTATGAGCCACTATCATAATACGGTATTGAAATCTGAAATTTCTCGGTGCAAATTTGCACCGACTCTCAGAGCAATTTTTTATTAATAAATTTTAATTTTCATATATAAATGATTATTAAGATTATTATTTACAAAATTTTAAAAGGAAATAACGATGACTAATGCATTCACAATTCCCTTGATCACGATCGCAAATCAACCACTCGCGAATCCAGTCATCAAAAACCAAAAGGAAAACTGGCCACATGTGGCAAATGAAGTAATTTAAAATAAATTACGACAATTATATATATATATATAATATATAATAAAAATAATAATAATAATAATATATAAAATATATAATATATATATTATATATATATATATATATATATATATATATATATATATATATATATATATATATATATATATATATATATATATATAATATAGGTACCGGTATTCGATTTTCAGCAGTCGAGCAAGGCCTATATATTTTTGTCTCCCAAAGTTGGGACTAAAGTCTGAGATCATGGATTCCCAGACAACTGCCACATCCACATCCACATCAAGCTGTGTTATGCCTACTGAATATGAAGTATGTAAAGAAAGGATACAAAAGCGAAAAGCTTTGAGCGCTTCTGATGCAATGAAAATGATCCTTTGCGATTTTGATGGAAATATTTCAGAATTTGAAGATGACGATGATGAAGAAGAACTAGAGCCTTTGTCTATGACTCAAATTGAAGATGAAGATGATTATTTAGCAAAAATTCAGAAAATGAAGGGCATTGAAATAGAAGAGTCAAGCGAAGATGACTATGAAAATATCCCACTCTCGAATTTCCAAAGAGATATAGATAAAACTAAAACTGATAAAAACGAAAATGATGTATCCTGCAAGTGCCGAAAAATTGATTTTGAACCACCATGTGATCTTCAATGGAAGGATAGTATTTCAATAGATGAATCATGGATTTACAAGCCACCACTATATTTCTTTAGCCTAATTTTTGATGATGTCATTATAAAACACATTATTGATCAAACAGTTATGTATGCATTGCAGAAAGATGGGAAAGGATTGCCTCTAAGTTTGAATGAAATGAAATCATATTTAGGCATCCTAATGTTAACTGGCATTATCAAAGTTCCTACCTATAGAACATACTGGAAATCATCACTTAGGATTGATCCCATCGCTAATGCTATGAGCCGAGATAGGTTGGAAGAAATCAAAAGATATTTGCATTTCAATGATAATGCAGCCCAAAAACTACCATGCCATCCAGCATACGATAAACTTCATAAAATTAGGCCTCTTTTAGATGCAGTAAGAAGGAATTGTAAAATAACACCCCAAGAGGAGCGACAATGCATTGACGAGCAAATTATTCCAACAAAAGCTCGCATTGCACTAAAACAATTCAACCCCAAGAAACCCTATAAGTGGGGTTATAAAGTATTTGCAAGGGCGGGAGAAAGTGGCTACATTTATGAGTTTGAAGTCTACACTGGTAAAGCAGACGATTCTGGTTTAGGAGTTTCATCTAGCGTCGTTATGAGGCTAGCAGAAGGTATTCCTAAACATTCTAATTATAAGCTTTATTACGATAATTGGTTTTCCTCAGTAAATTTGGCAAAGAAGTTGAAGGATAATGGTATTTATACATTGTCAACTATCAGTCCAAATAGGCTAAGAGGTTGCAGTTTGAAGGAGGAAAAACAACTAAAAAAGGAAGGCAGAGGTAGTTTTGACTACAGAGTTGAAAGTAATGAAAACATCATTGCCATCAAATGGTATGACAATAAACCTGTTCACTGCTTGTCTACTTATGCTGGTATATATCCACTGTGCGACGCGAGAAGATGGGATGGTAAAAAAAAAGTGCACATCATTATTCCTAGACCACAAGCTATTACAGAGTACAATAAATTCATGGGAGGGGTAGACCTTTGCGACATGCTGATCGAATTCTATAGAATAGATTTCAAGTCAAAAAAATGGTATATGCGAATTTTTTTCTATCTAATGGATCTCTCAGTAGTCAATGCTTGGCTTTTATATCGTCGAGTATGGGGTGGTAAAAAGAAATGCCTCCCTCTTTGTGACTTCAAAGAGGATATCTCAATTGGGCTTCTGTCTGCAACCGCCACACACACACCGAAAAGAGGTAGACCAAGCACGAGTGAATCAAAGGGCTCACCAAAAAACGAAGAAAATCATGTCATCCTGCAGAATCTGTTAGAACTGACAACTGTGGTCATTTGCCTAGCTGTGTAGAAGCAAAAAGGAGGCGCAAGGAATGTGTTGAAGGATTTACCAGAATTACTTGCATCAAATGCAAGGTGGGGTTGTGTCTAACAAACAAAAGAAATTGCTTTATAAAATATCATGAAAAATAATAAAGCCTAATTGTGTCACATATAATTTGAATTATATTAGGAAAAAATTTTTTTTTTTAGTACCTGATATCTATGTTATTCAAAGTAGTTCTATTTACTCATTATCCATTTATTACTATATATATATATAAATATATATATATATATATATATATATATACTATATATATATATATATATATATATATAATATATATATATATATATATATATATATAAAATATATATATATAATATATATATATATATATATATATAATATATATTATATATATATAATATATATATATATATATATATATAATATATATATATATTTATAATATATATAATATATAATATATATATATATATATATATATATAATATATATATATATATATATATATTATATAATATATATATATATATATATAATATATATATTGTCAAAAATTAAAGTTGATTTTTTTATTACTTCTGCCGAATGTTGCCATATGGCAACATGATGTATTTTTTTAATTAATTACAAAATTATGCTTTTCATGACATTTTTGTATTATTTACCCACGTGTAACTAGATTTCAACCATTATTTTTTTTTTTCATTTTCATTCATAATTCAGGCATGAAAATAGTTTATTCGTACGTATGGTGTGTTAGGTTTGTCATTGTTAACATTATATTCTTAGTTCAGGTTATGTTAGTTTAGCTTTATAAATGTAAAAAATATTGTTACATTAGCATATATTCGATGGTTAGTATATAAAGAACTTATTTTTGAGTTATGTTTATCCGAAATGATACTCGAAAAATGACATGAATCAATAGATCAATAGATCAAAAGGTTATGGTGGAAGGGGTGGGGAGGGGTGATGGTTTGATTTACTAGATTTATGATTACTGCTTTAAAATCAGAAAACTCTTTTACAATTTACTATGATATTTTATTCAAGAAACTTATTTTTATGTTATGTTTGGATAAAAAATTTGTTTATATGCTTACAGTTATTCGTTGGTCTGTATGATTAATTAGACAAGGTTATGATAAATTTTTTGTTAAAAAAATAATTATTCCTGTGTCAATGTAAAATTAATGTTAATATGTTAGAGATCATGCTGGAAAAAACAAGTATGAATAGGTTACGTTTTGTAAGTAAAGTTAGTTACTTTACTGTTTTTAAGTGTGGAACTTTGTTAATGTTAACAGTTTATTCATCGTAAGTTGTGTTAGGTTTGTCGTTGTACATTATTTTCTTTAGTTCATATGATGCTATGTTAGCTTTAATTAATGTGAAAACATTGTTATGTTAGCATATATTTGCTGGTTAGTATATAAAGAACTCATTTTTGTGCTATGTTTATCGAAATGATACTCGAAATGCGACGTAAATCAATAGTGTTAATGTTAAAATTAACATTGATATGTTAGAGATATGCTTGAAAAAGTGTGAATAGGTTACGTTTTGTTCGCTGTGCTAGGTACTTTACTGTTGTTAAGTATGGAACTTTGTTAATGTTAGTAGTTTATTCGTACGTAAAGTGTGTTAGGTTTTGTCATTGTACATTATATTCTTTGTTCTGGTAATGCTATGTTAGCTTTATTAATGTGAGAACAATGTTACGTTTAGCATATATTCATTGGTTAGTATTAAAAAGAAAAAACTTATTTTTGTACTATGTTTATCCGAAATTGTACTAGATATGTGATCTGAATCATTAGATCGATAGATCAAAAGGTCGTGGACAGATGGTTAGGGAGGGGTGGGGAGGGGAATGGTGGTTTGATTTACTGATCTACTGATTTACTGTTTTAAATTCGGTAAACTATTACACTTTACTATGATATTTTATTCAAAGAACTTATTTTTATGTTATGTTTGGATAAAACTTTGTTATTTTTATGTTATGTTTGGATAAAACTTTGTTAATGCTTGCAATTATTTGTTGGGGGTTATGATATTTAGGTAAGGTTATGATAAAATTTTGTTAAATCTTACTTTGATAATGTAAAAAACTTTGTTACGTTTGCATATATTCGTTGGTCTGTATGATAATCGGACAAGGTTATGATACATTTTTGACAAATGTTACTGTGTCAATGTAAGATTAACGTTAAAATGTTAGAGATATGCTTGGAAAAAGTATGAATAGGTTACGTTTTGTATGTAAAGTTAGTTACTTTACTGGTGTTAAATGTGGAACTTTGTTAATGTTAACAGTTTATTAGTGCATAAGTTGTGTTAGGTTTGTCGTTTTACATTATTTTCTTAGTTCATATGATGCTATGTTAGCTTATTAATGTAGAAAAACATTGTTATGTACCACATACTCTTCTGGTTAGAGATAAAGAACTCATTTTTGTGCTGTGTTTACTCCGAAATGATACTCGAAATTGCGACGTAAATCCAATAGTGTTAATGTAAAATTAACATTGATATGTTAGAGATATGCGTTTGAAAAAGTGTGAAAAGGTTACGTTTTGTACGCTGTGCTAGGTACTTTACTGTTGTTAAGTATTGAACTTTGTTAATGTTAGTAGTTTATTCGTTCGTAAAGTGTGTTAGGTTTTGTCATTGTACATTATATTTCTTTGTTCTTCGGTAATGCTATGTTAGCCTTTATTAATGTTGAAACAATGTTACGTTTAGCCTATAATCATGGTTAGTATATAAAGAACTTATTTTTGTTACTATGTTTATCCGAAAATGGTACTCGATATGTGACCTGAATCATTAGATCGATAGATCAAAAGAATCGTGGACGGCGTAGGTTAGGGGAGGTGTAGGGAGGGGCTGGGTAAGTTTGATTTTACTGATTTACTGGATTTACAAAGATTTATTGCTTTAAATTCGGTAAACTATTACACTTTACTATGATATTTTATACAAAGAATTTATTTTTATGTTATGTTTGGATAAAACTTTGTTATTTTTATGTTATGTTTGGAAAAAACTTTGTTATGTTTGCAATTATTCGTTGGGATTAATGCTATTTAGGTAAGGTTATGATAAATTTTTGTTAAATATTACAATGATAATGTAAAAAAACTTTGTTACGTTTCCATATATTCGTTGGTCTGTATGATAATCGGACAAGGTTATGATACGTTTTGCATGCAATGTTAGTTACTTTACTGGTGTTAAGTGTGGAACTTTGTTAATGTTAACAGTTTATTCGTGTGTAAGTTGGGCTAGGTTTGTCTTTGTACATTATTTTCTTAGTTCATGTTACGCTATGTTAGCTTTATTTGCTGTGGAAACTTTATTACGTTAAAGTATTTCTTTGATCAGTATGATAATTAACCAATGTTGTGATAAAATTTTGTTAATATTGCCATGTTAAATTATAAATTAACATTGATATGTTAGAGATATGCTTGAAAAAGTGTGAATAGGTTACGTTTTGTTCGCTATGCTAGGTATTTACTGTTGTTAAGTATGGAACTTTGTTAATGTTAACAGTTTATTCGTGGATAAAGTGTGTCAGGTTTGTCGTTGTGCATTATATTCATAGTTCAGATGATGCTAAGTAAGCTTTATTAATGTGAAAACTTGGTTACGTTAGCAGTACATTCGTTTTCATTGTATAAAGAATTTTGTTTTTTATGTTATGTTATCCAAAATGATACTCGAAATGTGACTTGAATCAATAGATCATAGATCAATAGATCAATAGATCATGGATGATTAGCGGCAGTGTTGGGAAGGGTGGTTTGATTTTTACTGATTTACTGATTAGGTTGTAAAACATGATAATTTTAGTAAAAATATTACCTGAATCTATAGATCAATAGATCAATAGATCAATAGATCATGGTTGGAAAGGAGTGTAGGTTGAGTGGTTTGATTTACTGATTTACTGATTTAGGGTATGTAAAAAATG
>JABUQX010077613.1:0-2500 GCA_015478945.1 Trachelipus rathkii | reverse complement strand
ACAGTAAAAAGTCTTAATAATCACCATAAATGATATTAATACCAAGTGGGACTATCCCAAATTGGATTAGTAAAACTATGATTTTTTTTATAAATAATTATGTTACAAAAAAAAATAATAATAATAATAATAATAATAATAAATGATAATAATAATAATAATAATAATAATAATAAAAATAATAATAATAATAAATAATAATAATAATAATAATAATAATAATAATAATAATAATAATAATTATAATAATAATAATAATAATAAAATAATAATAATAATAATAATAATAATAATAATAATAAAATAATAATAATAATAATAATAATAATGATAATAATAATAATAAAATAATAATAATAATAATAATAATAATAATAATAATAATAATAATAATAATAATAATATAATAATAATAATAATAAATAATAATAATAATAATAATAAATAATAATAATAATAATAATAATAATAATAATAATAATAATAATAATAATAATAATAATAATAATTAACAATATAATAATAATATTAATAATAATAATAATAATATTAATAATAATAATAATAATAATAATAATAATAATAATAATAATAAATAATAATTAATAATAATAATAATAATAATAATAATAATAATAATAATAATAATTAATAACAATAATAAAATAATAATAATAATAATAATAATAATAATAATAATAATAATAATATATGAACCTATGTTTTTTGCAGCTGACAAAATTTCTTAAAATTGAATTTTTGTGGTTTACCACTATTTACTTTAGCCTTATCGTTAAAAACTTGAAATATACCCTGGTCAGTATATATATAAGTTAACACCACCTATGTGATTACCACTAATTAGTCATCTCAAAGTAGTGATTAAATAATAATAATTAATAATTAAATAATTAATAATATATAATAATAATTAATAATAATATAATAATTAATAATAATTATAATTAATATTTATAAATATAATAATAATGCAAACTGCAAAGTTTTAATTATAACCAGATTAAAAAATTTATCTAAAATAAATGATATATAATTACACTTAAAGTTAAATATTGATAATAAATTAAATAATAATATATAAAACATATAATATAATATAATTAATAATAATTAAATATAATTATAATTAATAATAAATATAATAATTATATAATAATATAATAATAATTATTAAATTACTAAATTATATTAATTAAATAATAATATAAATTAATTAAATATATAATAAAATTATAGTAATTAAATAATAATTAAAATTAAAATAATTATAAAAATAAATATATATAACTATATTATATATTAAATATATATATAAATTAAATAAAAAATTAAATTAAATTAAAATTAATAATAAATAATAATATTAATAATGGTAATAAAGAATAAAAAATATAATATTAAGTATGTAAATAATAATAATAATAATTAAAAAATAAGAAAATAATTAATAATTAAAAATAAAATAATTAAATTAATTAATTATGAGTAACAATATAACTCACAATCAACTAAATATAATATAAAATACACTAATCACATAATTTACAACTAATTTCTCATATATATAATTAGTTTAGAGGGTATAAATATTTATAACAGATAATAGTAATGATAAATAATTTTATCCTTTAAATATATTAAAACAGGTATACAAATATATAAAATATAATAATAATAATAATTAATAATTATAAATTATAAATAATAATAATAATATATTAAATTAAATAATATAATAAATATAATATAATAAATAATAATAATAATAATAATATATAATTGATAACATAGTAAAACTTAAATATCAATATGTAAATCAAAGAATAATATAAAAATATATGTATGTAAATTTGATTAAATTAAATATATAATAATTAAATAGTTAAAATTATTGAAATTATAATTGTTATTAATAGATTATAAATATATAATAATTTATATAATTATCAGTAGTGGTTATTTCATAACATATAATAATAATAAAAATAATAATAATATAAATAATATATAAATATAATTAATAATAATAAATAATTAATAATAATAATAATAAATATAATATTATAACTTATCAATAAAACGTGATTTTATCACTTTAAATTAGTAAATAATTAGCTTTTTATAAATGATGAATCTTCATTTTTTATAATAATTATGCTCATGGTAATAATCCGAGTTTATATATATAATAATAAAGTATATATTTGGCATCACTTTATAGCTTAAGTACTTGTACTTGCTAGCTTTTCTAAATCTATATATAAACGGTAGGGTTGATATGTGAACTATCGCAGTGCTACCTATATTACATTCGGTTTTGATTAATTTTTGATAATATAGTTAACAATATATAGATATTACAAGGCTTTTTATGATATGATCTTATGCTATGCTCCTTTATAAAAGATATAATGAATAGCTTTAACAGATCCATATCTTCGACTGTGACAAGTACTATATGCTTTAATAAATCTCTCTC
>JABUQX010077612.1:40000-52500 GCA_015478945.1 Trachelipus rathkii | reverse complement strand
ATATAAATATAGGTCTATTCTCGTGACTGATACATTAAGAAATTTATAAATTAACAAGCAAAAATATACCAATATATATATATATGCATATTTAACATAATAAAGAAATATAAATATCGTAATATTGTCGTAAAGGTGATGGTTACTTCCAATTACAAAAAAAATAACTATTATTTTAGTTGCCTCTTCAAAGTTAAGTATTGGGACAAGGAATGCAGAGTACATTACCAATTTTAACAATATAAATTCCGGAGTACTAATGTCAAAAGATTTAAAAATGTCTTAGAATTTGAGTAAGCTTGCTTTAAAAAACGTTATGAATATGGACAAATATTAGCAGAAGTTTAAAGTAAGTTACAAATTCATATATAACTTAAGAGTGTGCGAGTACTAAGTACCCTCACAATCAGAAGAGCAAAGCATCTCATAAGCGACTGAGAGATGTGAATCCTTAAAATTATTACAGTCCCGCTCTTTTGTCCTGCAACACATCAGATAAAATATACATTCAAGATAATATACATATGAGACACAAACTTGAAGTTATGAGGATGAACAGCGACGGTAGGTAGAAAATTAGTGAAATATATGAGCAAGACTACGGAGATGCCAAATCGAAGATACCTGAATATGTCCCCCGGACTTGAAGTAAATGCGGGAAAGAATACTGCGGCCTAATTGTGCGGTTCCAGCACCAGATTAAAATTGAACAAGCCCGGATCAAATAACTTCAAGGTTGGTTGCGAAGTTGAGGCGGCCAAGATAAAAATTGATTCCCTGCAGAAAACGCAGTTATCAAATCTCATGCCCAATTATAGCAAATTGGGAAAATAATAAACAATGATAATTAACAGAAAATTAAGCTTATAAGAACAGGGTACACTAAGAAGAAGACGTACCCTAATGTGGGGAATTGTTCAATCTTAGATCTTCAGAATCGAAGAATAATCAAAAGGATGGTACAGAATATTTTGGTACCTCTGAGTAGCAGAATAAATTAACTACTTCGATTTATAAATTATTTTATGGAACAGAATCTTCACTTTTTATCCCTGTTTAACCAATTTGGTTTCAATTTTACCTATCTGGAATGGAAGGGAAATAATAAATATCTACTACAACAAGTGGGGCATGCATATTTTTTACATATAAATGTTATATATATATAATTATATATATATTTCAAAAACACAATAGGCCCGGTCTACTTTAGGCTTTTCGGCATAAACAAGAGTTTTTGCTCTACTACCCGGTGTATAAGGGTTCTCTTCTTTTAAGCCTTCCACTGTCTACGTGGTGCAACCTTCTGCACATACACAAAACATAACCATTACCCGCGTTGAGTATGTGCACATCACCTGGAATAAGGTGTAAAAGAAGAATGCAATGCAGCAGGCCCATTACAATATATAGTATATATATACTATTTCTATTATTATATTCATAATTTATATTATGAATAAGATTAGAAATTAATATACTATATATATTATTCTATATCTCTTGTATATTCATTTATAAATTATATTATATAACGCGTGAGTAGTTAGAATGAGATGTTTTTATTATGCACTGTATGTGATGATAGTGAGATAGTGCCAATTACTTCCTCTCTTAATTATAGCTATATATATATCATATTATAGTAATACCTTATAATATATATATAACTTATATATATATTATAATTAAGATCTATATATATATTAAATATATAATATAATATATAATATATATAATATATATATAATTTATTATATATATATATAATATTATATATATATAATACCGAGGTATAATATATATACCGTGATTTTTTATATATATACTGGTTATATTAATATATTTATATATATATAGTATATATATAATATATTTATATATATATATATATTTATATATATTATTATAATATAATTAATTACTATATTATATATATACGGTAATTTATATATTGTATGCTATTAGGAATATCAAGGATGAGATTTTAAGCTCCACAGAGACGAGCGATTAGATTTATTTATTTTCGTGGAAATATTATTAATTTGATCAAAGCAATTAATTTAAGGATAATTTCTATTTAAAAGCATTTTAAGAAAATCTAATTTTTAAGATAAAATTATCCCGTGGGAATAAAGAAATCAAAGGTAACTTCACATGTATCTCTGATACAGTGAAAGGTGTCCATAAATAGAGGTCTCTATATTGTTCACACATGAGTTCTATCTTCTTGTTGGAAATCTATCTGGAGACTGTCTATTGTATCTGACTTCTATTTAAGAAGATCCTGTTTCAATAAAACTCTACGGCAGAAAAGAGTTACAAGAAGAACACGGATTGGAGAGATATTGATTCGATCGAAAGACACCGGTGGAATACTAATTTAAAAGAGAGGATTTAGAGTATCTAGTGAATACTCAGAGAGAATACTTTTGTGGAAGAAGATAGACACTTGAGAAGAATTTATTGGAAGTTATTTTGAAGAGAAACCTAGAACGTTCTGAAATCACTTGAAGACTTTGAGCTTGACTCAGAAACTATTCATTGAAGAATTACTTACGAATTTAAAAGAAGACTTTGTGTTTATTCACTGAAGAATAATTTACAGGTCAGAAGGAACGCTTTGTGATTAATTATCGAACTGACTACTGATAGTCTGTGGAAGTCCATCAAGGACTTAGATCTGATCTAGCATTCAGAAGATTTTTTGTGATCGTTTATTGAATCGTCTACTGATAGTCTGTTGAAGTCTTCTAGCGACTTGGAAACGATTTGGAACCAAAAGGACTTCGTGAATATTTATTGAACTTTTGTAGTGGTTTACATTTGTTTGGGGAAGGGTTTTTATTTTTAATTTAAAAAACTTTTAAAAGGGGTTAAAAATTTTGAAACTTTAGTTTTTTTTTTATTTTTTTTTTTTTTTATTTATTTGTGATTGGAATAAAAGAAACTTCTAATCAGAATGCTCTACCATACACGCCGGAAATCCCATCTTGTGACAATAAATTGGAGGCTCTGTTCCTTGGAATAGTTTCTGAAAAGGAAAAGAAGTAGATTACGAGCCAACTATATGATCGGTCTTTCGAATTATAACTCTAAAAGAATACCGGAATTGTTCACGGTATTTTATTGACTGAAAATCCATTCTTGTGACCAATAAAATTGAGGGTCTAGTCCCGGTGATTGTTTTCTGAAGGAAGTGATTATAGCGTATTACGTTGGCTTGTTGCTTCTCAACTATGATACAATTCGTCTACAATAAATTGCCAGAACTCGGCTTAAAGGGAAAAGAAGCTAGAGAGTTTATAAAGGAAGAAAGAGAAAGCAAAACTGATATTATCAAGCAGAAGCTGCTAAAGAAACAGCAGAGAAGTGAGAAGCTGCAATTAAAGCGTTCAGCACACTGCATATAACGCAAAGTGAAGCAGCAGAGAAGAGATAAGCATTGCAATAATGTACAATAGTCTCATGAGAGGAAAGCTGCAAAGAATGGCGATGCAGTTATAGGAGAGAAAGCCTTGTCCACATTAAAGCAGAAGCAGTGAGGAACTGCTAAAGAAGTTCAGCACGAGAGTACAAAGAGGAATAGCTTGCCAGAATATATGAAAGAGAATGAAGGACACTAAATGAAAGTTCAAAAAAGGCTACTGTTGCCATAGCAACGTATGGAAATAATCGCAACTTTGAAAAGCGAATTTCCCAGTTAGCCTGTTTCAAATGTGGTAGAAAGGGACATAGGGCTGTAGAATGTAGGAACTATACCATCTACAAGAGAGATAGCCAACATAGATTTTGGAGAAGCAGAAGAAGAGCTTCAATAAAAGATACTAAGAACCACGAAAATGACAGCCACACGTGTAATAATTGGAGGGAAAGGTCGAAGAGAACAACTGAAGCCATAATAAATGACAATGGTAACATAGCGCGACGGAGTGAAGCCCGAACTCTTGACAATCTAGCAACAGTTGGAAATCGGCGATGTGATGTCAGTGTAGACGTTATGAAATATGTCGGCAAAGATAATAGGATCGCATTGGCTTGTGGCGAAACGATACCTGTTATCAGGAGTGCTTGTGTAAAAGATAGGAACGGAAGAGTGAACATGTTACCCGTAGTTGATGGAAAAATTAATGGAGTTGCTAGAAAAGTATTGAGAGACGCAGGCTGCGACTGTGTCATTGTCAAGAGGGAATATGTTTCGGCTGATCAACTAACTGGAAAGAGAAAGCAAGTAATGCTGATTGACAATACAATCAGAGACTTACCGGTAGCCATCATTGACGTCGATACGCCTTATTACTCAGGATGCGTTGAAGCGATAGGCTTACCTGATGCTATCTACGATCTAGTGATAGGTAATATTCCAGGCGCGAGAGACGCAAGTACGCTGCTGCCGGACAATAAAGAACGAAAAGGAGCGGCAGATAAGAAAACCTTTCAGCTTACTGAAAGAATAAATAAGTTGTCCGCAGAAAACGAAAGTCTACGCGAGTCGTTAAACGAGAAGAATAAAGAAAATGAAACCTTGAAGAAAGATTTACAAGAGAGAATTAAAACATTGGAGAATGATGAAGAATCGACAATGTCAGAAACTAATTACTTTTCAAGAAAAGTAATAGAATTTGAGGGTCGAATTCAAGAACTTGAAAAGTCAAAAATTTATTTAGCGGATTTAAGTCGTACTCAGGAACAACTTAGGAGACTTTATGGAGAATTTGCTTCTAAATGTGAAGAAAATTCAGGCTATATTTCTGAGATAGTAAAGCTCAAGAGCAAATTACACAATCTCCAAATTGAATTAGATGAAGCCAGGAATGGAGTTACAGCAACTCAGCGCACGGCTGAAGATGTTACCGCAATTGAAAAACAAAAATGCGAAGAAGAGAACGCCTCTGTTCAAGAGATTACGAGAGAAGAATTTATTTCAGCAGAAAATGAAATTCGGTATCTCAAATCGGTTGTAAAGAAATTAGGAAAGGAGAGAACTTCATTACAAGGCTTATATGAAAAGTTAATTGGAGACCAGTGTATTGAAGAGAGAAGACTTCTTGAGTAGGAATGTTATATCTGCCATCTGTAAAATTTAAATTTTGGAAACGATCCAAATCTCAATTCTACAAGCATTCTTCCGAGTTGGAATCCAGATAGTTCATTAGAGTTTCAATAAGTGATAAGCAGTAAAGGAGTACTGAAGTGACTTGATATTCACGTTTGCAGGGAATTTAATAGTTGATCTTGCTAATGAAACTAAAAATTGAAATCTATGGAAGAACCTAAGAATAAGCTTCTGATGAGTCAAGAGAGGAGCAGAATGCTAAATCTTGGAAAGTTAAAAAGAAAGGGATTGTCAAACACTCTAGTTGAAAGAAAGACGTTAAAAGGAAAACAGCGAAAGATGCTGGCAAAAGTTGTACTAGCAAACCAAGAAACAAAGTTTCCATCGGCAGAAGGGAAGGAAACACCTTTTGAAGAAAAATACCCTGTAATTCAGAAAACACCCACTTGGAAAATTTAAGATTACCTGAGACGAAGATTGGTGGATGTGAAGCACTCAGTATTTTGTTAAAAGTAAAAGCCCCAGTTTTTCTTTTCTTAATGGCAGGGCGTGTGTGTGCTATTACATATGGAAAGTGAGATTCCTGCAGCAACCGCCAGAACTCGTCGGCATAGGATCTTCATCTTATTTGTTTTTTGAAGAAACATTTATTTTACAAAATTGATTAATTTAAATAAGCTATATGTTTTATTATTTTGGATAAGATTTTATTTTGAAAAATAATTTTAAAAAAACATTTTAATTTTGAAAAATTAAAATTTGTCTCGTGGAAAGAAAAGTCTCACATAGGTGACTTTCACACCTGATATCGTAGAACGGTTGAAAGATACATAAATAGAAGATAGATAATTATTACCTGTTCTCTCTGGGCTTCTCTACCTTTAGGTTCTATCATTGCGAATACATTCAACGTGTGGATTCGATCAGTAATTGAGTACTTCATCATTGAAGATTTATCTCTTGTTTTACGATATAATTGAAGCGACCTGATTCAAGAAAGCTCTACTACAATAGTGAGACATAGGAGGAATACAGGCTAGATTATTATTGGTTCGTTTAGAAGACAATTGAGGAATATTGTTCTTGAGAAGAGATTACGAAAGTCTTGTGAGTACTCAGAGAGAAATACTACAGAAAGGATTGGATAGTAACCAGAGAGGGACTTGAAGGAAGTTATTGAATAGAAAGTCATATTTGTACTGAGAAGTTGTCATACGACATTGAAAGCGACTTTCTACTGAATTCAGAAAAAACTAATACATATTGTAAAGGATTTACCTTCTAAAGGAAAAGACTACTAATAGTCCGTGAAGTCCATCTGCGACTTGGAAGTATTCTGGAATTCTGAAGATCTTGTGATTATTCACTGTACTTCGTGTCTGAAGTGAAAGGTTACGTTGCGAAATCATACCCTAGACAATTTGACCAACTTTATTTTGTGTTTTGAATAAAAGAATACCGGGAATTGTCACGTTATTTATTGACATCTGTTCCCACTCTTTGTGAACATTATATATAATATATATTATCTATCTATATATATATAATATATATATAATATAATGTATATATATATATATAATATTATATATATATATAATATATTATATATATAAATATTGTATCATATATATATATATATATAGTAATATATAAAACCCACACACCCACTATAGGTTATATTACATCATATAAATATTTATGGGTGTTAAACCCTTTATATATATATATTTCATACTTCAGAACTAACTAATATATAAGTATTCTAACAATAATAGTTAATTCAATTCAACGTACGCGAAAAAAGTACAAATCTTGTACAACTCGAGATTTACCAATTCCTGACCGAGTCAAGACGACAACTAATCACCCTAAGTAAAGGCTAGGTTATCTATAGTATAAACTTCAACCCATAGTTTTACATTCACTGGGCCTAAGCAAAAATGTCGACTGTCACGGGAATGCGGGACGAGTTCTATTCAGTTGTTCTCTATCTTCCAATTAATTAAGTATAATAAATATGATATAGCTAATCTACTATGCTATATTAACAAAATTATTATAATATATACCACACTCATAACATCTCACATATATTTACTTGATATATTCTCAACCACATATAGCGAAAGTGACTCAATACCTCCTGATTCACTAATATCAGTACGAATATAATATCGAGCACAACCTATTCCACTAGAGTAACCAAATATTAAATTAACTTTTCACCTAAATATCTACTCATACAGATAACTCCTTTATCTCAACTATGATCACACCTCTTAACTCCATGTAGTATATCATAATCTCTCATACCAACCTTCTCGCTGATCCCAAGTATTCTCTCTGGTACACTCAACAAGAATCCATTACTACGTTGAATTAATCTTCATTCTCAAGATAAACAATATCCTCAAATTTTTAGTATACTTCTTAAAACGAAATAATATATATAACTCACTATAATAATAATCTAGCTGTAATTCCTCCTATATTGTCTACACTATTGTAGTATTTAATGAAGCTTTTCTTGTGAGAATATCCAATATAGTCGTCATTATCAATTATATCGTATAAATATAACATAGAGATTAAAATTCATTCTCACTATATTAATGTAATATTATAAGTAACCTCATATAATTAACTGATATCTGAATAATATCCACACTCAGTATGAATACTTGATTTCCAATGATACTATAGAATTACTCAAGAAGCGGTATCAACTGATATATATATACCCTAGAGAGAACCAGTATAATTATATTATTAAATTATCTTATTCTATTTATAGTTATCTTTTACACACGTTAATACTACTAGTAAATATATTAATCATCAGTAGTGATGTAAGTACACCTTGTGAGACTTTCTATTCCTCACACTAGATGACAATATATCTATTTACAATATATATAAAATTATGTTTCATTGCAAATAGTGACAAAAAAATAAAGTATATTTTTCCCCAAGTTTTTTATGATAAACTATATATTTTTTTAATATCGAGATTATCGAGTTATATAGCAATAATATGTTTACATCCAAACAAATATAATTTTAAATCTAATTACTCTCAGACGTAGATCTCACTGCAGTAAGTGTAATATATACTCAAGAAACTTCCACTAACTATCCATATATTTGACTACTTATATAAATTTAAGCAATACAACAATATCAGCTATACGTATATATACCCAATTAAATAAGAATATAAGAAAAATACATGCTTAGATATAGCTTTTTACTTTATAACTAAAAATTAACTAAGTACTTTAACATATTATCACTCACAATTCTTCGTACAATATATATATATGTAGTAAATCTTAAATTTATAGTGGTGTTTTAATGAATTATTAAGGGTTTTCTTCATAGTTTAGTTCCTTCCCTTTATATTCTGACCGAGATAAACTTTGTTCTATTGGTTATTTACTATGATAACACTCATTTATCCTAAGCGCATCAATCGTTCTCTTTTCACTGTTACACGTTTACTTCTTATTCATAAGTAATACATAAAGTTTCGACTAAATCCATTTTAATCTATATTATAAATAACTTTCACCCTAAAATACAAGATTAACTATTACCTTATCCTCTATCTATTGACTCTAATCTAGAAGCTTATAATTACAGGTATGATTTTTTGTGTATTCATTTTTTAGTTATCATTTTGATACCAAAAAATATTACTAATGTTTATTTTTTGATTGCGGCGAAGTGAATCATAATAAGATTTAGGTCTGTTTTTATTAGCTTCTGTGAGTATACACGTTTACAAAACGCTACACCTTGTAAACTCCAAACTGATTGAAGAAGCGATAGAAATTGAGATCTATTGGATCTTTTCCCAAATAAATTTATAATTATATTCACAATTAGAATTTAAATAATTACTTATATCATATACCTACTAAGAAGTCTTTACTCTCTTCAATCACTGTCTCCAAATAAATACTTATTCGATATAAGCCTTTAGGTTAAATAGATAAGTATTCTATCACCTTTCTACTAATATATTTATTACTTTCAAATCACTCACGATTTATGTGAATGATATTATATGCTCCGATATTTCAATTTTTCTGCTGATTAATATTTATGTCATCTCGCCTTAATTATCTTGTACAATAGTGCGTCTTCTTCATTTTATCGGCGAATTTTTATGATTATTTTCTCACATAAAATATATGCTACTAATATAGATATATATATAAAAAATATATATATATAGTATATATATATATATATATATATATATATATATATATATTATATATATATATTATATATTATATATATGTGCTGGTGCACTCGGTAACATCCTTCAAATGCCCGGTGCCGCTGAAGTGCCTGTAGTAACGTGTGCAAGTGTTGCTGTGTGCGCCGTGCTAAGTTCCAACTCTCGGGAAAAAAATTTACTGTATGTGTAGATTTGTTGTATTTTGAAATTATTCCTGTGTGGTCACATGCTTAAAATCTATTCTATTTGATTGGAAACAACTATAATAGTTCAAATCTTGTTAAATTTTATCTCTTTCTTCACGTTTATATAGCATAAGAGCATATTGTAATTCCGTCATCTCAAAGTACTCAGCGTGAATGTTTTGATTCTTGCCTGAGTACAGGTATCTCTGTATTCATCTTCAATAATCCCGCTAATAGAGTAAATATTGTTAGAGCTATCTGTCCTCAGAGGTCTTATTTTTCAATTTATATATAATATTTTTTCAGTAGTACGTTGAAAAACTAATAAAATGAAATTTTTAAAATTAAGAGTCATTTCTTGAACTATTTGTCGATTCATGCATTCAAGATCAACAATCCATGATCATATTAACTCTGTGTATGAGTAATATCTTCTCGCTTCGTGTAAACGTACTTTCATTTTCTTACGTAATTCCCTTTACTGTGCTGTTTTAAATCGGAATCGCTATAACAGGCCTACATTAGAATAACTTTTTATTTTCGTTATTTTATAAAACTAGCGGACAAAACTTATTTATCCTATATATTCACGCTAAGCCTGAAAAGCTGTAAATTGTGTCTTTACCAGCAATCATTTATATTTTTATTAGATTCCGGCTTAGCATTTTCTTGCAAACTCGTACTTGCGTCTCTCCGCGCCTATTGAGGAAATTACATTACCACTTATAAGTTACGTAGAATGGAATTCAAGAATTTCTCTAGCCTATCGCCTCCTAACCGTGAAGTCCTGACGTACTAAGGCGTATCCCGCACGTGTCCTAATACTATGTACCGGTGTCATGTCCCTTCTCTGATCTGTTAATTCGTCCAAAATCCGTCTCCATCTTATCTCTCTTGCCCCTTTCTCTCTTCTTCCCAGTTTAAGTCTTTGAATCTCCACCCCTCCGCAATAACACTCTCTTCTTCTCTTCTCTTGAACACAAATTGACCTCCCTAGCTCCCGCCTGTCCTCTCTGTGCTCTTCCTTCCATACTTCCTCTTCCTCAGCCCATCCTTCCATTACTTTCTTCCCCTACTCTCTCAACTCTACATGCGGTCTCAGCCGTACGCCCGCATCTACGTTCATGGCAGCTTCTCTCCTCACTGCCCAATAGCTCAACTCCAACTGAGTAATTACACACCGCTGTAATTGGCCAATTAATATTCAGTTGTGCCCAAATAAAGCCATCCGAATCCTCATCTTCATTATACTTATTTTAGCCGAATTGTTTTTAAGACATCTTTACCTGTCTTTCCTGCATTCATCTCTACATCAAATTATTCGCAAAATCCACACGAATTTTTTTTTGTTTTTCCAATAGGTTATGCCTCATCCTCTCCACAATAGCATGTTCTTGTGTGAAGCTCACTCAACTCCCGTCGCCGTCCACACCTAAAATCTATTTCCTTCAGTTGAAATATTGAACCACCCCAGTGTATTATCTTTTGTCACGTTTCAGTATGTATGTGCCTCTTGGCTCGACGTTATACTCAATGCCTCTCACAATTCAATCACAAGTGTGTATCGTATTGTTTATCATTTTCGTGTATATATATTTACTGATATTCTACTTTAAGTATTCATTTTGCTTGCAAGTCTTCTCTCTTTTCCAATCCAATACTATTGGCTATATCTCTCTTTAGTAGTATGGCATTATACTATATAATAGATTTGCATAACATTTAACAGCTCACTATGTACCTCATCTTCTACTCAACATTATTGTATAATAAACAAGTAATAGATTAACTGGGATTAAATTCGATTTTACAAAAGTTCTTAGTCACGAATTAATATATTATCCATACGTTGTATTAAATTATATAGTGCAACTAAAGTAAGATACTTTTTTGAACTTTTCTTAGTGTTCTTCACTTCTCTTTCAAGTTCTCTTGTCTCCTTCTTCAGTGTCAATGAGTCATACTCTCTTTTGTCTTCTTCATGATACTTGACTTTTATCTTATGTCCAAGCTTCTTCTATTTGTCTCACTTCATTCTGCTTCTACTTAATATGAATATCACTATTATTATCTTGTGTGACTATTATACTTATAGCTATCTCATATCTGAGCTGCTTCTTCTTTCTTTTTACTCTGGCAGCTATATATACTCTATTTGTACTCTCTCTGTCATGCTTCTCTGGCAGTTCTCTTTGTTCATTTCTTATGCTGTATCTCTGTGACAGTACTTTCATCTTCATAAGCAAGCTTGTCTGATAAAGTACTTCTCCATCTATCCTGTCGGCTTCTATCTTTTACTGTATATATATATACTGTTCTCTATATATATTGACTAATATATTATAAAATATCCAAGTCTACTTTTCTTTAAAATCCTAAATGGATTCATAAGAGCTAGATCTCTATTTGACGTATGAGTATGTCCGCACAATCATATTTCATAAATAATAAATATAATATTTTAATAGAGGCTAACACTTCAATGTCTGTTTCACAAGAGTTGTTCTTTACTCAAAAAAATAATACGGCTGGATATTCCTTTAGAAGTATTATGAAAAGTTAAGTGGAGACGTGATTTGAAGAGAGAAGACTTCTTGAGTCAGAATGTTATATCTGGCCGACATATTTCATAACGTCTACACTGTCATCACATCGCCGATTTCAATTTGCTAGTTGTCAATGGATTCGAGCATTCACTCCGTCGCGCTATGTACCAGTTGTCATTTATTATGGTTCAGTTGTCTCTTCGAAACTTTCCCTCCAATTATACACACGTGTGTGGTTGTCATTTTCCGGTGGGTTCTTGTATCTTTAATTGAGCTCTTTCTTCTGCTTTTCCAAAAATCTATATTGGCTAATCTCTCTTGTTAGATGGCTATATTCCTACATCTACAGCCCTATTGCCTTTCTAACCACATTGAAACAAGGTTAACTTGGAAATTCGCTTTTCAAAAGTTGCGATTATTCCATAACGTTGCTATGCAACAGTAGCCTTTTTTGGAACTTT
>JABUQX010077612.1:10000-30000 GCA_015478945.1 Trachelipus rathkii | reverse complement strand
ACAACCTCTACTCATTTCTTTATCATTGTCCACCTGTTCAATGTTGTTGTTTTCTGTCTGATTTTTTATTGCTGTCTTTTATTTTAGAGAATGCTTTAAATGCTTAAAATATTTATATATATATCCCCAAATATGAATTGAGAGAATGCTTTAAATCATGACTGAGTCTCAAATATAATATTCCCTCATTATATAGAGTATCTACGACCTTTAATAATAACTAATATTAATTAACTAAGGAACACCACTAAGGGATACTAAACGGAATAATTATTTTACTAATTCTATATAGGCTCACTCACACCAGGTGATAAGCGCTAAGACACCTCTATGGTGGACCTTATATATAGGTTATCCGAACCTTTACTGACCTCCGTCATTCTTCAGCCTTTCTCTCATTTTATACTTCGTACCAAAGACATTGATCTCTACTTATACTCATTTCCTCACATTTTCTGTTAAATGCTACTCGGGCATTCTTCTATTTAATTTCAGTTTGGGGACTCTATCCGTACTCGTTGTATATATTAGATATGAGTCTCACTAAAACACGTTATATACTCATTCTATTCTCTCATTCCTCGTGATGCTCTCGTCATCACATTTAGTTACCTCACTTCTATACAATGGACTTAAATTTTTACCTCTTTCTACGATCACTAATCTCATTACTTGGATATGAGGTCCAAGCACCCCCTATCCGTTTATAGTAGGATGCACGCTCGCGAAACCGCGATTCTAAAATAGGTGGATACTAGTTTATACGGCACCATTCAGGGACGTATGGTATTAATATTATATTAAGTAATATATATATATAAATATTAATATATATAATTATATATATTTATTAATGATATATATATATATATTAATATTAATTCATATTTTATTTAATATATTATATTTATATTATAATAAAACAATTTACATATTATATTTAATTTTTATATATATTATATAATATATATATATATAATTAATATATATATAGTATATATATTATATATATTTATATATATATATTATATAATATAATATTAGATATATTAATTTAATAAAATTTTATTATCGGAAGAAGAAACTTCGTTTATTTTTTCAGGATTTTTGTCAGTTTTCCAGGAGTTTCCAGAACCGCGTGTTTTGGCCTTTAGATCTTTCCAGACCTCCTAGCATCGGTATTTTATATTATATTTTATATTAAGAACTAAAATATTTGTTAACTATCGGTAGAGAAATATATCGATATATAACGAATTAGATTTATAATAATTAAATAGTAATGATTTTCTTTCGTTATATTTTTTTCATTGAAATTATAGCCAAACCTAGAGCCAGAGCAAGTAGAAAAACGATTTAAACATCGATTTATGGGAGGTAATAATACTAATATCGATACAAAAAATCGATTGGAACCATTCAAAAAATAAATATCTTACGATCATTTAAAAAAACTCTTCCAGTGAGAGCAGAAAAAAGCTCCTCCTTTGGGAGGCTAAGCGCTCTAGAGTTTACAGGTTTCAAAAACTTACCGAAAATCTGTTTTTTCCAGAACCTTAAAGTTAGGTTCTAACCCGACCTATATTAAATACCTATACTTTGACGTCTTAACGTCAATAAATCTATTATGATGAAAGTTATGGATAGATATTTCCTAAAGTCAGCTTAGTCCGACATGACTGGTATTTCACAGTGTATAGCAACTCACATAAATAAATAATGGTACTTTCACTGTACCTTAGAATAACGTAAGTCTTATTGCCTTATTGAAGTTGCAAGAGTAGCGGTACCAATTTGGATAAATAAATCCCCAATATCCTCTCCGGAATGGTGGGATCTTGATCAAATAATACTCTACTTGGAATATTATGTGCAAGCAAACATCGTGTCAAAATAAAAATGCATAAATAAAAGTACCAAAATGCTAAATAATGGTCTATAATAATTTTAAGGATTAGTGGTTGCCAGTATTATAGTCGTGCAAATCTAAGTTAAATCGCAGAAAAAATAGCGTACAATAAGTTAAGCAATAATAAAAATTCTATGAATATATAAGGTACTATTATAAATGCATTAAAAAGGACATTATTTAATTGGTAAGTCTTAGGGATGTTAACAAATTTAGCTATGACATAAGTTTTAGGCAAGCTTTCAAGTATTTTGGTGTCGTGTCAGTTTTATATATATAATAATATATATATTATGTAGCCCTCCATTATCATTACTTACAGTAATATTATAGATTTATCTCAGTAAAATATAACAAGTAAAAATATATAAATATATATAATTGAAACACTTATATTAAAAAATAATATAGTAGCTTAATAACAATAATAATAATAAGAAATAATTTAATTTAAATAATATTAATAATATAATAATAATAATTAATAATAATAAAAATAATAAATTAATATAAATAAATAATTAAATAATAATAATAATAACTTACATAATATAAATATAAAATAATAAATAATAATAATAAATAATAAATAATAATAATAATAATAATAATAATATATAAATAAATATTAAATAATTAATTATAGATAATTCAATAATAATTGAATAATAATAAGTATTTAGTCAAGTTAGTGTGCTTTAGTACTATCAATTTTTGTTTAGACAAATGTCGAGCGCAGCCACTCGAGGGGCAGAGCCCATACAAGGAGGGTGGGTTTTAGGTTAGTTTAATATCTATCATTTCACTAATCATCATACTTACCTCACTTATTGTGTCCAGCTCATTAATAGAGATATTGTGTGATCTATCAACTTTTAGGTTAACATTACCTATATAGATCATTATCATTTGATCCTTATCATCATGAAAATCACACAAAAAAATATATATAGGGCCTCTTGTTCTCATTTAATATGCCTTACCCTTGACGCTAATACTGGTATTTCCTCAGTTTATAGTATTTCTTTCATTCGTCAAAAGCGAATTATTCGTATCTTGGATCGACTGAATTTTTCATCCCATGTTTTACCCGACCATATTCAAGGTTGCCTTTACGATCCTACGTGCTCATATTCTTTGCCTTGATTTTCTCCTTGCTTTGCATTTCCTCTTATGTTGCTCTGTCTTCTTTCCTCCGCCCTAATGTACTTAATTCTTTTGATACTTTTACTCCGCTCCTCTTCTTCGCATAAATGTCCAGAACTTAGTATGCTCAACATCCTTTTTTTCAACAGGACTTTCCATGCGTAATTTTGCTGTACCGATCGCTTCGCTTCCCTCTCTATTTTCTTCTATGCAACCCTCATGTCTTTTGTAGCTTATACCCGCTTGTTGTTGCCCTACTGCGTGACTCTCTACAGATCTGTCCAGATTCAATGGAAGCGCTGCTCAAGTTAACTCGCGTTATTTATCTTCTGTTTCACTATTCTTATCTACTATCAACTCCTTTCTCCTGATACACGCATCCCTCTTCTATTCGTGGCAACATACCTCTCTTCCAGTTTCACCCTCATCTAATCCACTAAAAAATATCTCTCCATCCTATCTAATTTCACATCTACAGATGAATTCGCCGTTGAGTAAAATGAACAATTAAATATAGTTCTCTCTTCTACTACAATAGTAGTGACAAACAATTATAATGTTACGCATATTAATTGGATAGGATGCAATAAAATATCTCGAGGATAATAGAAAAAGGATAGATGATAGGATATAAAAAAAATATTGATATCAAGAATTAATATAGTACTAAATACTAGTAATCTTAATTATTTTTCATTTAATAATAATGATAATAGAGAGATAAAATTATAAAAATAAATAGAACTAACTCTGATCAATAAAGTAATAATTAACTTCTAAAAATAATCTACTTCTAACTCGCATCTCTTCTCATCAATAATAATATAATATAATAATATATTAATAATAATAATATAATAATTAAACAATACAATTAAATTTGATATACAGTCAATATATATTTGTTGACATGATTAAAAAAAATAATAATACAGTAAATGATGAATATAATTAATATAATATATATTAAATAAATATAATTATAATATAATTAATAATATAATTATATAGATAATAATAAAATATATATATATAATAATAATTATATATAAATAATGATATATATAATTAAATAATATAAATAATTAATAATTAATATAATAATATAATTTATAATTAAATAACAATAATATAAATTAACAGTTAAGTTAAACTACTTTCAATATATCTTTTTGACGTGTTCCGAAGTAGTTCCAGTGCTTTGTCATGGTTTGAATTTTTTTTCTTCTCCATTATATTGTTACTTCTTTTAAGAAAATTTTATTTCTCTTAGTGCTTACCTTCATAAGAATACTTTTAGATACTAAAAATAATTTGGTCCGATCTAGATAACATTTACTTACCTAATTTTATTTGGCGAGTTGTAAATTCGTTATTATTAAGTATTTTATTACTATAGTAACAAGTATAAAATGCATTAACTGTGTAAATAAAAATATAATTGAGTAAAGATTAATTATTGATATAATTTTCTATCTAATGATGTCACCATGAATTCGCAGCCGGCTCATTCCTGAACAGAACCTTGAATACCAACATTCTTCTATATTTCACGCAATGTTTTTACCATAAACGTAGGTGCAAACCATAGATTGTTCTTTACCTTCTATATCCTAAGTATTTATTGAAAGGAAAATGTTGGCATTTGTGCCCAATGATGTTGTCTACTATCGTGTTTACTATTTTGAGCCTACAAAATTTCCTACCTTGTGGATTGATAGACCAACTACTAGGATGCATTTGCTAGGAGTTGTGAGAAAACGATTAGATTATATAAAATGAGGAATGAAATCATTTGTGTTAATGAAGTCTAGTGCGGTGTGGTGTGAAAAGATAACGAGTGGTTGAGTGCCTGTCCAACCTTAGTGTTGAGTGGTATTTGATGTTGTTTGGTCATTGTGGAAAGGATGAAGGTGTATAAGTCGTTTGTTAGCGCATGTAATATGGAAAAGAGTGTGTTGGGGAATTTACTCAACAAGATGGGAGACGCTTTGAGAAAAAGAGAAAGTGGAATTGATGTCGGTGAAAAACCATTCGGATGTCTGGAGGGTAGAGACTATATTGATGAGTTTCGCGCAAGGCAGAGAATAAAAATCGTTTGTTGGACTCACGATAGGCACAGAGATGGCGGGGGTTTTGTATGGGGGCATCGTTGTGGCCCACAGGGTTTAACCTCACACCTGGGCCAAGGGTGAACCCTTACACTTGACGATTTAAATCAATACCGTGAGTGGTCCGCCTCGCGGGTCCCATGAGCTCCTAGGGTGGAATTTTCTGCTCTGTGACGAGTTTTCAGCACTAATGTTAATGGTGACAGAAAGGGGGAGGTAAGGAATATGTTCTCTTGATTTGAGACCTTTGTCGACTTTTTCATTTTTTTTTGATCTGGAGCATAATTTATATACGAGTGTCTTTTCTAAGCAGTCCTTTCTGTTACACTCAATAAGCCACACTCATGGAACATTTATAATAAGTTGTCAATACTTTATAATCATGTTTAAGCATGTGTAATCTTAATCGTCTCCTTTCTTGATTACAACCTCATATTTTACTTGGTTCAACAATACTTATAATATATTCTTTTAATATTTTTGATCGCGTGAGGCAATTTCTTTTGTGTGTTAATCATCACTTGTCATTTTAACGTCACGACGTTTTAATTTAAATTACGACTCTAATCTCAAGAAGCATGCAGGTGTGGCTCAATATAAGAGTTCGCCTAAGGATTTAACATCATGAAAAAGAGCAAGACACCGAAAGAAGAACGAAGAGAAGAAGAAGGAAGGGATGAATCAATATAAATAATTATTCATTTTTTGGATGGCGTAAGCCATGTCAATTTTGTTCCTTTCCTTATTCTGATTACACTATTTTCTTACTGGCACAACTTTATCGTTTAAAAATACTTTTGATATTATCATATTACAGCATATTGATAATTTTAAAGCTTCACTTTTCCGATTACACTCCATATAAGTCCAAACTCGAACATTTATAAAATAATTTATTATATTTTTGAATTTAAGCTTCGATGTTTATATTGTCTTAGGTTTGCTCAATTTTACAGTAACGATAGCTCAACAACTCTCTAGTAATCAAATTTAATAACTAAATTATTTATTATCATATTTGATTGCGTAAGGCATGTGTCTTTTTAAGTCTATCCTTATTAATGGCTTAACAGTCAAGCCACACTCAGAACATTAAATTAAATATTTAATATTTTGATGTTTATTGCAATCAATGTGTGATATTAGGCCTCCTTTCTCTAGTATTACATATCTCATCAGCCACACTTCAGTAACATTTAATAATCAATTTCATTTTATTTTCATATTTTATATAACAAAGCATGATGTAATTTTATAGCTTTTCATTATTAAATTGATATACACTCATTGTCAACTTATAATATATATATTTATATATATATATATATAATATATAACTGTAACATTATTCAAATTATGTTCAAAATTGTGTTGATGCGTTAATATAGTCAACTGTAGTTACTTTTATAGCCTTATTCACCTTATAAAGCGATTTACAAAGCTCAATAAATAAATATAAGCCTAAACACTCAGACATTAATAAATAATTTACTAATGCTTTTGATGCGTAAGCAGGTGTGGCTTTTAAGTGTCCTTATGTATTACATTCATAGTCCAACTCAGAACAATATTTAATAATTTTATATTTTCATGATTATATATAGCATGTGTAATCTTAAGTACTTCCTACTTTTAATAGATTATCAAAGACTTACATAAATCATACACCACCCTTCAGTAACATTATAAAATAATTTTATTATTTAGTTTTTTTATTTTTATTTATTTTATTATTTATTAATATATTTTTTTATTTTTCCTTCCATTATTCTTAAGAGTACTAAATCTTATAGTTCACATTATATAACACTTCTTACATACTGGATTTATACCAAACTTAGGAACCTTAAGGCCAGCAATAAATGGTTATATAGTAGACAATTTATAAAGTATAAAGATGAATAAATTTCAATACCAGATGAATTTTAAATAGCCTATTAGAGATCTACAAGATATGTTAAAAGAATCTTTCAGTAAAAATAATGAAAATTGCATATTATGCAATAAGTGGGCATTATTCTATATTCTTTATCACATCCACCCTACATCATGGACTATACAGCTATATTTGTACACATCTTAACTACGAGTTGTTTATTTATGGATACTAGCATTTTTATTTTAACGGATATGAGTGTAGTCAATGCTGCTTTCTCTATTCAAACTACGTCTAAAAATGATGATTCCCATTTTGTTTGAAACAAAATAACCAAAATTTTAAGGAAAAAATTTATCTTTCCTTAAAGATATTCAAAATGATATCAAGCTAGAGTCAGTTTTTTTTATAAAATATGCGACCAATGATTATATACCTGCTACTTCCCTTGTATACGTTTGCATCACCTGACTGAAGCTATAATATTACACTAATAATATATAATTAGGTACATATTACCTATGTTGCTGAAGAAGCGTTTTCCCTGTGAATGCTTCACCAGCAGCAGTAATATGAAATTTATATCCACAGCCGTCACTCAAGCATCTTCGATTTTCCTAATGCTTATTCCAAATCTCTACATAAGAAAGGCAAAAAAATTAATTATCTCTTGAGATATTCTCTCATTACTTTGACTCTATTATTGTATCTTACGGGTTATATGATGGATTGGTATGAATCCAATAGATTCTTAGCTTAAATTAGAGAGTAAAGAGTGATGCGTAAGAATAAAGGGAGTATAGCATTCACCTTTTCATTTCTATGTTGAGTTGAGGTAAGGGTTTTGGAGGCTGTAGCCCAGTTATTTCTTATAACATTGTGATTATATCTTAAATATATCTATATATTTGGAGTTCAAATAAAATTAATCCACATGAATCAATATACTGCAGTGATAGTTTAGCAGGTTTAATGCTATACTATAACTGTGTATATAATCGTCTCTAATTTTGTATCAAGTGGCTACATAATCCTTGTCATAAATAACACTGATCACTGTCCTGATTAGTTATCCTTGAAACATTCATGTCTCAGGTTCTATCCGATAGGGAAAAAACACAGGTCCTCCATCAAATATTACTTATATTATCTTGCCTGAACAGCATATTGTGTTCTTAAGTATGATCTTGTGCCCGCTATGTAGTCGCTCCAATACGATGTGAAAGTCAATATTCATGCTCGGTTATTTCTTAGTCGGTATCATAGCAATCCCCCCTGTTCTGAAACATGGTTCTCTATGAAGAATTATTAATTTTCCTTATTCGGTACGTGTTATTGTGTTCATCACAAAACATATCCAGTCTTTCGAATGTGGTTCAGTTTCACATATGAGGCTGAACACACTCGTTAGTCTCTCCTAGTTATTAAGTGTATAAAGGATGTTCTAAATTTATTTATTCTTGCCAAATGTTTTAGTATTTAATATGTATTTTTCTCTCAAATAACGCTCTTAAATTTATTTATAGTAAATCTTCCTAGCTACTATGTTTTATGTCTCTAGTAAAAAACGCTATGTCTGATATACACGTAAAACTCTAATCATCATTATATCTACCATATTACCACGTATTATCGGATTCTATGTCACACCTTTTCTTTATTTATAGTATATACCCCAGATGAATGTATGTGGGGATGAGTTTTTCATCCAGTTCTCGATACTACTATTATCATCCACTACATTTTATATAATAATTTTAAGCATATATTAAAAAAAATATTTTTACTTGAATAACAACTCACATCCGTCGCTATTTTTATATTTCCTCTAGAAAGGATCCTTAGTTGTTTTTTTTTTTTTCTTTCCATGTGAGCTTTGAATCACCTCTTTATTCCATTAATCATGTGACCTGGTACTATAAATATGTCCTATGGGCAAAGAGACTTGTACACCATAAAATGGCTCTTTCTTATAGTACGCCAACTTTTTGTTATTGTTTTGTGGGACACTTTAAGCGATTAAGGAGATCTTAACATTTTGATCGCGATAACTCCATCTTGCATTGTTTTAACAAAACTTAGTCACTGTATATTTCACGTCGCAAAGTTGTGAGATCTAAATAAAGGGTTCAGTCAGCCTTCGAGGATCATGTTACCGCAACATAACTGAGTTACAAAGTTCGCTGCTGCAAGATGGCTAAAAGGCGACAACTAAGGAACGTGAGTTAATTGTGCTGCAGATTGCGGTGCTTCCGAAATGTTTGGAGGGAACCTCAGATCACACACAAGACTGGTTACTGGGGGACTGTCTCTGAGCTAGTTTGCATAAAAGAAAGGTATTTCAGTGAGTCATATGTATTAATTTATCTTGGTTTTCATATTGTA
This sequence comes from Trachelipus rathkii, assembly GCA_015478945.1. NCBI lineage: Eukaryota > Metazoa > Arthropoda > Malacostraca > Isopoda > Trachelipodidae > Trachelipus > Trachelipus rathkii. The sequence continues at coordinate 20,573 of JABUQX010077612.1, read as the reverse complement.
TTCTGATGTCTTCACAATAGTAAATGAGACTCTTATACTACATTATATTCTTTTATTATAATATAATTTCTGTTTGTTAGCATTATACAACCTTTTTATATGGCTTGTTATTATCTATTAATTGTCAAATATCTCCTTTTTGACTCTCTGTCTGTTTCTGTTATCCCTTTATCATGCAAGACGAGGTGTGGTCACAGAATGTAATTGTAAAATACAATTATTTCTAGATATTTGTAAGTATTGCCTTCTGGACTTAGAGAGTGATTCAAGCCCAGTGAGTATTTGCGGGCACAGTGGCCAATTTATCCTTATCGATTACCTTCAAAGTACGAGTATTCTGCTCACCTTCCTTCCTCCATCTCTGATATTGTGCGGGTATATGTAAATAAAGAGCAGATATGGCAAACCTATCCCTATGATTCAGAGGGACTATCCCAGACAACCCTGACTATATGGAATCGGATGAGCCATGTGTAGATAAAACCGCAGAGCATTCCAATGAAAAAATTCAAAACTGACAATATGGAGCTTTTTCAGCTGTGGAATTCACAGCCGATATTTAAGTACTCACACGCATTTATAAAGATCGCCACTACATGACCCTATTACCATCTGAATAGTGCACAAATGTGGTTAATTTCACGAACCTTCTCGCTCTTTTCACATGGGGTTAGCAATTAGGTAAAGACCCTATATTTAATACTAAAAAAGAAACGGTTATTGATGAGAATATTTATCATTGCCCTTAAAAAGTGTACTGTTAAGTGTTAACACAAACGAACTCGAAGAAATTACAATTTTTCAAAAATGGAGAAATAGCCCTCTATTTGATAATGAAGTATATTTAATTAAAATCGCGAACATTCACTATAGGGGGGATTTGTTTGGAGAGAGTAACAGGAAGTACATAATGAACTCGGGTGGATAAATAAGAGTCTATTTGAAAGATTACCCCAAGAAGGAGATTGTTTATTGTGCGCATTCTTTTACTAATTATTTTTCCTTCTATTTTTCAATTTGTCAGTCCCTTTAATTAATGTGTCTCATGACGGGCAGTACGCTGTTCTATTACATAAGTACTTGTGCGCTAATATCTTCTCGTAATCAGTCTCCCCATATTGTCTCTACACTCGCTCCATCTCTCTAGTTGTGAGAACTATTCTTAATCTACAGAGCAGGAATATCTTATAGAATAAACCCTTAGCTTTACTGATATTTAAACAAACAGTTTGCATATTTATAAAATTCCTCGGAATGCATCTAACTCTTATAATGTTAGATATCTTAATTATAAGAATTAGTTGGTCTGTGTCTTTCTTTTAAATTAACATGGACCAGAACCTGGCTATATCAAGCAAACACTCTCACAGAAATATATTATGATACTTATCTTTCATATTTTGACGCACGATATAGAGGATACGATAGTGGCAATGTAGAGCTAGTAAGCATTCATATATTCCTTCCACAGGATTATCCAAGTCCTCCATAGAGTCTGGCATACACATGTGATGTAACTAAAACCAGGTTCTCACGTGTTATTCGGGGAGCCACTTGGTCATAAAGGAATAAAAATTCTCCTTAGAACATTCTGCCTTGAATAACCATTTTAGTATTTATGGTTTAACTACAGGTACTATAATGTAGATTAATGTCTTATAACACAACTTCTTCTTAAGTTTCTTAACGCTTTTAATAACATTGGATCAGCTGACACATTTCAGTCTCTCTATATAATAACACAAACACAGCGTCACAGAGTATACTAATTTAATAACATACATTTTATAAATTTTGATGGCGAGATGGCACGCAAATAGGAAAGATGAGATAAGGGGATCTTTTTGCTCTGATCAACTCTGAGAGCAAAACTCATCAATACATGATACAGGTTGATCAACAGAACATCTGAATAATTTAATTATTTGTATGAATATAGCCTTAGTTTCTGTGAGCTACAATGAAATGTTGCGTAAAAGACAGCAATTAGCATTTTATGCTATAAAAGAAATTGTTTATGCTTGACAGAAACAACTCACCACACGCGAATACGAGGTCTATACAACCTATCAGAGCCAGCTAATATGAGATTACTGAATTTTTATATTTGAATGCCGGAATAAGCATTAGAATTCGTAATTTTTGAAAATATTCTATGGACATTGGCTCTCGCTAAAATTATATGCAGTCCTCATCACACCAAGGGTTTTCACCTTATCTTACACCACCAGAAAATTTTAAAAATAATACTTTAAATTTTTTTTTGGATGTGTAAGCAAGTGTCTTTTTAAGGTCCTTTGTGATTACCCTCATAGTCACACGCCAATACTCAGAACATTTAAATAATTTAATATTGACTGTGAGTTAGCAGGATGAGAGCTAAGATGTGATCTCTACGATGCTCATTTCATAGAATCATTGATATTTTCACACCTGGGGGCCACATTTATAACACCTCCTGAGAAATAATTAGGCTGCAGATTGTTTTAGAGAATGACACGGAGAAAATTGGTGTCATACACATCAGAGGAGATATGTAACTTATGAAACCTATTAAAACTATATAATTCAATTATTGCAATTATTAATAGACAAAACTTTGCTTAAGGAAAATATTATTAACTATGCGTAATGCATCTCAAAGATGCTAAACCTTCATATGCAAGGAAAGGCAACAAAACAAGGTAAGGAGAATTATTCAATTGCAAATGCAACTAATCCTTTATATTTGTTATGATTATTATGTTTTTTTTATCTTTACTAAACCTCTTAAAATCATAGTCATTGTTCGGATTTGGGCTCAAATATCTATTTTTTTCATATTTTTGGGACTAGTAAGTTCATCTTCTCATTATTAAATATAGTAACAATAAACCTATATTTATTTCCTTCCTTTGATCCACACAACCCACACAGGGTACATATCCACGACACATCACATACACGCAGGGTCTGTTCGGAAAAACACAATTAAAAAATATAAATAATAAATAAATTATATTATTGAATTGGATATATAAAAGAATAATTATGTAAAATATTTAATTTCTTATTTACATAAACCATTATATACTTATATTAATAAAATAATTAAAAAAAATATTATAACAAAAATATAAAAGTTAAAAATTTCGGTAAAAATTATTTTTCTTCAAAAACCCGAAATATATATATTTATATAAAAAATTATGGCAAGAACAAGTGAAACATTATAAAAATTGGATTACTACTCTATAAACATTCCTTTATATTATATAATATAACTATATTATATATATAATATCTATATTAATAATAACTCATATCACAATAATAATATATATATATTAATTATTATATCAGATTAATTTATTTTTTTTTAGGCGATGTAGTTATTCCCCTTTAGACATTCTTCAAAATCGGTTTAAACATTCTTGAGAACCCCATGAGAATTTTTCCCATGACGGCCCCGGAACCTCGATTTTTTTAGAAGTTTCCCAGTTGGCCCGGCGGCCAAGGAACCTAGCCCTTGGTTCGCGGCCCGCCGACAACATAAAGCACTCGGCTCTAAATATAATTTTATCTTTCACAGATAGTATGCGTCCAAATAACAAGTCTAATTCATCCCTCTTTGAAATGTGTCTCTAATAAGATTCTACGTAAATTATTCATGAAAGTGAAGATCTCTTTATATGCTACCCTCAATCATTACACAGTTATATATGATTGTTAGTGAAGAATACAATTGGAGACACAATACGAAAAATATAATGATATATATACTTTGGTTTCTTCACAGAATATGAGAATATAGAATATATGAAGAAAAACTAAAAGAGTTCATACAACTTTTAGAGGAAAAGATAGTTGTTGAACTAGATATTAACAATACGAAAGGAGAGAAACTTATAAACAGATATATGGAAACAAGTAAAGAACACAGAAAGATTAACTACATATTATTCTAACTTCGAATATCTCAAGTAGGTAGCTTTAAATATAATAACTCTAGATAACGGCGGTATTGGGATCTATATAGAATTTTTTATTTTGATTTTTAATTAGAGATTTTTTATTTTATTTTTTATATAGAAATATTTAATATATATCACATAATTGCTATTATTTTTATTATATTAATTTATATCTAAATTAGTTTTTACTCTCATAATTACAAAGTAATAATAGGGGGGAACACAGATAAAGATTATAAGTATAAATATAATTATTTATAGTTTTAAATTAAGATTATATTAAATGTTATATTTTATATATTATATATATATAATTAATATTATATATTATATATATATAATATATTAATTAATAATTATATTATATATATATTAATATATATATACTAAACAGTATATACCTTACAGATATATAATATATATATATTATAATACTAAGTAGATAATACTCTACCAACACTTCTAGTACTATATAAAGACATTCACTATACACTAATAATTATACCCCTATTGATGCGGGGGGGAGAAAGAATTTTGCCACCCATTTGTTTCTACTTATCATGTCATCCATTAATCGACTATAAGGGGCGTGGGTATACGTATGGGTTTAAGTTTGGGTATTGGGTTGTGGTCTTTTGCTTACTAATAATCTATTTATCTGGCAGGATGCTAATGTCATGGTGCCTATGAGGATAATCTGAGTAGGAAGGTCGTTGCTATAGATTTCTCATATATGTTAAATACACCTTTCCCCTATATTAAAAAAAATCAGACTAATTCTGATTTAACAGAGAGCACACCTTTGAATGAAATCTCGTTACTCCCTTAATTTGATGGGGTATATTGAACTAGAAATATCTTATTCGATATAATTAAGAAGTTAAAAGAGCGTGTCAAACTGTTAAAGATTAATTATTAATTATAAGAAAGAAAAAACTGGAAAGCATCTATCATGCCCAACTAACAAAGCTAGTTTTGGAATTTTGCATCCGCAGTAACCATAGTCTAAAAGGAGAGAGAGAGAGAGAGATAACCGAAGGTATTTGTTTAATAAAATAAGAAATACTATGAGTAAAAAGAAAAGTCTGGAAAATGTATGGAATTTAATATTTGATATATCTTTTTTGTGCATCCTGGGTGCTCTAGGAATCTGACGCTGGGGATAATATTATAATATTGTCAGGATATTATTATTATTATATTAATTAATATTATTATTAATTAAAAAGAAAATCAACTTTTTAAAGGTAGAAACTACTACAAAACAAGTTATTAAATAACTTTTAAGTGGGTTCTATAGAGCTTTCAGTATTAATTAATTTAAAACTACTAAAATTTCATGTCTCATACTTCCTCTCGGTATAAGATTATAGAACGTTGGATTTAGGAGGAAATTTTTAGGAAGAAGAAAAGCTAGAGGAGGTGTGCAAATTTGTTGGAAAGAAATAAGTTGATGCTATCTCTTCGTGTTAATTGGTATGCGTATTTGGCGAGTAAAACAAAGAACATCTTATCCTCAACATTCGATATTCGTGTGGTCACCCTCACATATTCTAATGGTTAATTCTTAAGTTTCGAAACAAGTGTCAACGGAGTAAGCAATAGGCGGCGTTTGTGTATCTGTTACTGCGCTACTGAAGGAACTATTTATCGCGATTAGGAGCACCGTGTAGAAGGTTACGAATTTTTTAATATAATGAGGGAGAATAAGCACTTCCGAGAGACGTATTTTGTCTAGAAACGGAGGCTAGAGGGAGCAGCCCTCTTAGAGGAGTGTTGACTAACTCTTGAGGGGGACGAATGGGCGAGGTTTTGGTTAGATAGGAGTCTTCGGAGTCCTGCACAAAACATAAATCGAGGGACTTTGTAGAGAGCTGAGTATTACACGAGTCCAGACAGGTTGGGTCGTCTTGGTGGCGCGGTGACGACGATATAGGTTAGAAATGAAATTCGCCTTACAGATATATGGTTGATTTGGGATTAATTTAACTGAGGAGGGCTGCGCGGGTAAGAATAGCTTTTGGCTTGACAATCAAATCTTTTTACAAACATTGTGTCGGAAATGGCTTGCCGGTGAATAATGTAAATGATTAGTTGTTATTTTAATAAATTTTCATTTATTATTCTTTTTCTTAATATTATTTAAAGATGTAATGTGTAGCATAAAATCAAATCAAATCTTCGAAAGGTATCAAATTTCATAAAATAAGATTCCATAGGTTGGGGTAAGGGTTAGTCAGGATGGTAACTCGAAGTGAAAAGTAAACTGATTGATTAGGTAGTGTTGGTGAAGAAGGAGTAGAGTCATCGGGTATGTATGGGTTTGCACAGCGATTTCATGTTTAGGTGAGCTGGTGTGTGGCAATGATATATTCTGAGTATACTGGAAGGCTATTCTCAAAAGTTATTTTGTATAGACTAAACCTTAGTTATAATATATCTAATTATTATATTATAATATTATATATCTTAAGTAATTGCTAATATCTTAATTATATATTAATTTCGTATTATATATAATATATAATATATATATTAGTTCTTATATATTAGTTAAAAATAATATATATTTATATATTAATAATAAGCGGTATATATTTTCTTTCTAATATGAAACGTATATAGTGGGGCATATATTGATGAGTATATATATATAATTAGTAGATTGATCAATATAGGTATAATAATATGTAGATTTAGTATATTATATATAATTCATGATATATAAATATATAATAGTATAGTAAATGTTATAAGTATATAGTTATAATTATCAAAGGAAATATAATTCAGGGCTTAGATGCGGGAGTCCAGTCGAAGTCGTGGAAGTTCGGAAGTCGGTTGGAGGTCGTTGCAATTTTACCGAAGTCGAGTTCGGAAAGTCGAGAAAAAATTCATTCTGTGCGTGGAGCTCGGAGCTTGGGCGGGAGTCCGAAACTCTGGTGTAACGCTGGAGCATTGGAGTCGGAGTCGGAGTCGAATAATTTATTATTAGTTATTATTAATTTATTATTATTATTATTATTAATTATATTATTAGTTATTGATTAGTTGTTCATTAGTTATTATTATTAAATCAATTTGTATTATTAATGTAATTATATATTATTATTATATTATTATTATTATTATTATTATTATTTTATACTATTATTATTATTATTATTATTATTATTAATAAGTTTTTTAATTTTCCTTTCCAACGTTCTAAATATTTTATTTTTTGTACAAATTTAATTTCCATAAAATACATTTGAAAAATAATTTAAGAGAAAGAAGATTGTTTTAAATTTCCCGACCGTTTCGTCTCTATACTTGAGACATCTTCAAAGGATTAATTCTTGTGAGCGCAGCGAATGAAAGTCTTTATAAGTATATATAATAATTATCAAATGATATTGAGTCTGACTGATAATAACACGGTATGAATGTTAATGTCTGGTTTGCGTGTTTTGATGCAAGATAAGGCTCCGCAATTTTTTACAGTTTTCTGGCCTTCATACGATCGTATAATATTGTGAAGCGCGTTTTAGAATATTAACTATAGTTGATGCTAGCATCGTTGTTGGGCTTTTTGAAATGTTCAAGATTTTGGCGGGATCTGTAGCGATGTGAATATGCCGCCTGCTCGCATCGATCTATTCGTGTGTAAATCAATATACTGTCACGCTACAATTAACTCAGGGCACAGTTAAATTGGTACACAACGTGATGGTTGTCGGGCAATCTTCTCTTGTGCTAACGGAAGATGACAGTTGTTTGGGACTTATGGTATAGTCTGACTTTACTTTTTGAGGTGTCTTTAGTTTAGAGGGTGAGCACAAAAAAAAATGTTTCAAAATATAATACGAACGCACTTCTCTTCCTTATTGGAAGTCTATAGCATTGGTGAGTTTTGACAACAGGAGACGAGTCAAAATTTTTTTAAAATCCGAGCACATTTTTTTTTCTCTAATTATTTTTTTACTTCTTTATTTTTTAATTTTGTAAGGGGGGTAGTTGTTCTCTTTGATTTAAAGATTTATATCTTCAAACAACCTGAAGGTTATTTTGGGGATGATTTCATTAGCAATTCTTTTATTGATTTTACTTAATGCGGCAAGTTCTTTCATCAAAAGGTTCCACCAGTTGGAACATTCAGGACATTCAGGGTTCGTAATGGCTCTGGGTAACTAAAGTTTTACGATAGATTTTTGGTAAAGTTGGGATTGAATATAGGATCCATAGTTTATACAGAGCTCTTATCAGTGGGTTTGAGACATGTATGACTGTAGGATTATGAGCCAGTCAGAATTAACATTGATTTTTGACTGTGTCTAAAAACAGATAGCATTATTATTAAACCACAACCTAACTTTTTCGTATGTGAATTTTAAGGATGACATCTTGAATTCTATTGATGAAATGATGTATATGATCTATGTTCTAAAGATAGTGAGGGTGGTCGTCGACATACCTTATGTAAAATACCGGGGTAAAAGTTGGTTTGGGTTTTCACCGAAGGTATTTTGTTTTCCAATTGGACATATAAGTCAGCAAAGAAGGCCCAAGTCGGTGAGGCTCCATATCGACATTCCCTCAGTTTTGATAGATATTATTTGTTTTCTTTTAAATTTTAATACGGTGTTTGGGGTACACACAATTAATGAAGTGTGTCTTCCATATGTTATATGGATAGAGGGGGGGGGGGGGAGGTGTAGGTTGGTTGGTGTTTAAAGTGGCTTTAAATTATTATGTTCAATCCGTTTCAAGAACCGGTACCATTTGTGAACAAGAAATTCTACAATCAAGTGAAGGCGAATATATTAGCGTTTTAGGTTGGGAGGTTTTTGATGATTTTACACTAATTTCTTTTCTGATGTGATGTGAATTTTGGTCTCTATAAAGAGTTTAATAGATCTAAGGGGTTCTGACGGTTTTCCTCCCGTGATTCTCAAAATTTTCGAATTTACTCCTTACTACGTTAATCTGTCTCATCTCTTCCTATCAACTTCGGCTTTTCCTTTCTGCTGCTGGTGTGCGATCATTCAATTTGTGGCTCTCTACCCTCTATCATCATTTAGTTTTGACCTCTCTTCTTTACAAAGTTTTCGAATCAATTATTAATAGAAACATTTGAAAATATCTTAGTATTTCTAAACTCGTCTTATCAAAAATATTCTATGAAGTCTTGCAAGAATCGAATTTTCTTAATTTTCCATCTACAATATGCATCCTTATCTTTGTAACCTTCTTTCTGATTTTTTTTTTCCGATCAAATTATAACAGTTGTTGTGTAAGCTGCCACCGCTTATCATTTAAATATATCAACAGTGGTATTACTCAAGGTCCTGTCCCTATATTCCAACTCTTTTTCTGCTTTTCATTGCTGACTTTCTTTCTGTTATCTATTCACTCTTTTGCTAATTACACCGTCCTTTATTACTCCTTTTACTTAGAAAACAGTCCAATTCAACTTAGAAAACCGTTCAATTCAACAGCAATTAGCTAATGAAAGAAGAGTGATATTAGAGCAACTGATATGTGTTCCTTATTTTATTTCTAATTTGGACAGAGGAAATATTATTATAGTCAATATCTCAAACTCAACAGCTTCCTCTAAATGCTTGACTTAATATTCCAACCAACTACAACAGCATTTTCTTTGAAAATGGGTAAATAAAACCTTCCACTGTATATAATAATTTTGGTACTTCCTTATTTCTCGAGATCATGTTTGAAAAAAGGATACACCGGTTTCTCTCTCTTTATATATATATATATATAATATATATATATATATATATATTTATATATATATATATATATATATAACATATACCTTTATAACATATATATATATATAAAAAAATTGTGGCTCCAAATGGAGCCTTTTTATAGTTAGTTAATTAGTCATTTTACTTGGATGAAGTGTATTTGGTAACAGCTTTAGTTCCTTCGGAGACGGCGTGCTTTGCCAAATACACTAAATCAATAAATGACTTTTATTTAACATATTCTTCTTTTAAATACATATCCATATTTTTATATGCCAATACCTGCACTTGCCATACCATACATACTTCACTATACTATATATACACTATGCTCACTCCACCATACTATGCTATATATATATATATAATTAGGTAGTGGTGGTGATTGAGTGAAGACGTTGGTGTTCCCTGTTTCGGATTTTTTTTTTTTATTGTAGTTTTCATTTTTGGAGACTAACTTCTTCTCCTTGTTAAGTTGGTAAAACGACATTTTAATGGGATTTTCTATTCTCTTGGGTTAGATTAGTTACTTTTACATTATTTTTCAATTCATGTTAACAAAAGCATAAATTATGTATTGAATTAAGATACAAAATATCATATTTTGCATCTAAACATTTTTATTACAAATTTTTTGGCTTATTTATTTTAATACATTAAAATTAGGAATATAAAAAATATATTTTATTTATTAAACTATTTTATAATATTGTACTACATATAATAGTCCTTAAAATTATATCGATATATAAAAGTTACTGCTGAATCGATCCTGGCCAATTTTTGCAATCAATATGTTCACTATATATATATATATGTATATAATATATATATAATATATATATATATATAATAACATAATAA
>JABUQX010077612.1:0-5000 GCA_015478945.1 Trachelipus rathkii | reverse complement strand
TATATATATTATATATATATATATATATATATATTTATATATAACATATATATATACTATATATATATATATATATATATATATTGTAACTTAAGCCAGACCTATTTCTGTATGCATCAAGCCTATAGCACTCTATGACCTGTGCTGCTGTAACCTTCTTTCTTTGATATCACTGTATTATTCTTTTTATTCATATATATATATATATATTATATGTTAATATCTTCTCTTATCTCTTTGAAAATATTCTTTATTTTTCTTTATGAAATACATTTTAATTAACTCAAAGCAAGAATAAAATTTATCTCATTTATAATTTTTTTGCTTCATTAATTATTTTTTATTTTTATTTTTAATTATTTTAATTTCATATCATTTTTATTCTTATTTTTATTTCATTTTTTTTCTTGTATTATTATTATTTTTGGTTCTTATTTACTTCTTTTAAGTAAAATAAATAAACATGTACGTCTTCCGTCTTTTTTTTTTTTTTTTGTTTTTATTTAAAATTATTTCTTCTTTCTTTGTAACTTGATTTCTTTTTCTCCTCCTTTGTTTATGTTTTTGGATGAGTTTTCAGAATATATATATATATATATATATATATATATATATATATATATACTACGTACATATATATATATATATATATATATATATACTCTTTCTTTATAACTACTATCTTTATATATATATATATATACTATACCATATATTTATATATATATATATATATATATATATCATTACTATATATATATATATATATATATATATATATATATATATATATATATATATATATATATATATATATATATATATATATATATATAATGGATACATGAAAGGTCTTTACGTCTTCGATTACCTATAGAAAGTTTTTACTCAACTTGCCATTCTGAAGTTTGAAAAATAAAAATGAAATTAATGTCTCTCTAAAATCAACAATGCTCAATATGACGGTGTCTAGAGTTTGGACGATGTTTGAGAACCTGTCACGTCACTTCCTAGAAAATTTCCCTCATCTAATAGGGCAATGCCCTTGAGGTGCAGATTAAAAAAAAATAAATAAAATCTGACCTATAATTGTAAATTTTACTTTATAAAATCACGAACTCCACATCACCTCAATGTTTAGGAGCAGCTTCTTGTGAGGAATGAATTATGATATCAGGTTATACATCTTATAGCTAAGATTGGTCAATATTTCCCATTTCGATGAGGCATTCTCGGTTGGTTTATTCATATGAGAAAAACAGTCCAATCTCTTTGAAATGGGACAAACCACACCGAACGCTAATTATGGGACTTTGAGACTTTTAACTTTGAGACGTGTTGACAAGTGATGTCATTTTGTTATGTTTTTCTAATCGTACCTGACACATGAACAGGTCTTACCAGAAAATCTTATTTTATTGTAAAAAATATTGCGGTCTTCAAAATTCATAAGCATAAATAGTAGCTGTTAACTCGTTCCTAGCAACCCTATCAGCTTGAGCTACTTTTTCTTTTTATTACTGAATTCAATGTTTGTAAGAATGAATTTATAATGACTCATGTGTCATGGAAATTGAGCAAAAATGACATAACATTGGTTTAGATTGTCACTTGACGTCCCCTTATTAGACACACCTGCCCACCAAAACAATTTAGAAATACCATGTGAATTTCTCTTTTAAAATCTGGAACTTCTATGACGATGTTAAAATGTTATAAATTTTTGAAATTTATGACGATATAATATACACCATGAGAAGAACATATATAAATATATAATATATAATATATATAATAATAACAATATAGCAACCTTTATCTTTAACTTGTATATATATATATAACTAATATGTATATATATATATATATATATATATATATATATATATATATATATATATATATATATATATATATATATATATATATATATATATATATATAACCAATAAATTCAATATTCTTAACATATATACATATATATCTATATATATATATATATACTTCTTTATATATATATATATATATATATATATATATATATATAATAACTTTATATATATATACCATATATAACATATACCATATATATATATTAACCAACCAATATATATATATATATTTACATACCAACAACAACCATACCATACTCATCTCTCTTTCTGCGCGCATATACTGCTATATATATGCTGCCTCACTACTGCCATAATATCTTCAACAATGTGTGTGTGTGTGTGTACGTATTATTATTGTAAGTGTGCGATATGTGTTTGTTGTGTGTATGTATTGATAAGAGAAGGAAAGTAACCAAAAGGAAAGGTGAGATAATTTCCGGAAGATTATTTTCCATTTAAAAGCTGCCATTTATTTTCTTTCCTTTTTTTTCTCTTTGAAAGTAGAAAATGGAGGAGAAACATGTATGTGGAAGAAAAAGATAAAAACAAAAGGAAAAGAATAATTCAAAGATGAGGAGATGGACTTTGTAGTGTCACATGCCACCTACCTCTCACCACTATACCACCCTCTCTCTCTACCTCTCTCTACTCTCTCTCTCTCTCTCTCTCTCTCTCTCTCTCTCTCTCTCTCTCTCTCTCTCTCTCTCTCAAAGAAGCGCTGCGCTCATCTAAAGCTTTCTTTTACTTGCTCTTTACACACACAAACTATATATATATATATATATATATACCTTCTATATATATATATATATATATATATATATATATATACATATATATATATACAGTGGTTCAATCGGCGGGGCGACAGAGCGTGCGTGGGAAGGGAGCCGAGGGTTCAGATCCTAGTCTGATCCTGGGTAGAAATTGCTGAAAATTCCCCTCTAAGAATAAGGCCATCCCGTGAGATTTTAACTATATATATATATATATATATATATATATATATATATATATATATATATATATATATATATATATATATATATATATATATATATATATATATATATATATATATATATATTATTCTAGTTCTCGTTACAACAAAATGATTGATTTATAACTAACTCCCTCCGTTTAAATCGTGTAGCTATAATGAACACACATTAAACGTTCTATTATTCTTTCCTCCTCTGTAGAATTGAAAATGAATGTTTTAAGACTTTTAAAAATTGAGAAATATCTTTCTGAAATTCACTTTGTAAATAAGATGGATGCTAAAATTCCTATCAATCCAATTGTGTCTGAATAGATCAAATTTGTTTTAGAAATTCGCTAAATTTTTAATAGATATCGATGATTTACAAAGATTGGTAAGCATGGATCTATGGCTCAAGAGCTTGCTCTCTAATTGGTTTGAAAAATCATCAAGAAACCGGTTTGTAATTGCTTTAGTTCTTGTCATTTTATATTGACTTTGAAACGCGGTATTCTCATTTCTTCAATTAACAGAAAGCAGAATTTCTGTTGCAACTTCCAAAATGTTTGAATAATTTTCATCGATTTTTGAAAAATCACTCAAAACAACCATCACATTTTCAATATTAGTAAAAGCACTTGTTGTCACTAATGATGGAGGGAAACTGTAATTTAGTATATAATGGAAGAGTGATGGAGAATAAAAAGTAAACTTATAACCTATTCACTATGATTACAGATTTCAAAAGATTTGAGTTTTTTTGAAGATGTTTAATATCTTGATCAGTCTTAAGCTTCTCCAAAGTTTCAATAATCGCTTTAAAAACTTCTTTAAATTAAAAAATCCATTGTAATTTTCCACCCATCTTGATTTTTCACATCCGTGTTTGTTTGTAACCATTTTCTATCAGGGAATTTGTTTCCTATTATTTTTCTATTGCAATAGTTGTCCTCCTTGGTGACTTAAAATAGTGCCCAGTTGCTATCAATGTGGTAATAGTTTCTAACGTGTTGATCTAAATATGAATGTGACCAGCAAATATGCATACAATCTTGCTATATATTTTCAAAGGTTTGAACAGCTCTTAAACTTTTCTTCATCGCTACTGCATCATCTTATCGTTGTCCAATCAGAAAGTCAGTATTTATTTCAACCTTTGTAGTATTGCCTCCGCTAGAGATTTTCCTTCAATGCTTTCAAGTTTCAGCAGCCACTAAACCTAAGAAATCTTCACGAATTCAAGTTATCAGCGATAAATGTTGATCCATTAAAAAATATTTTGGGGGGATGTCGTACTCCCTGAACCCCCCATGGCTACGGCCTTGTATCTCTCTCTCTCTCTCTCTCTCTCTCTCTCTCTCTATATATATATATATATATATATATATATATATATATATATATATATATATATATATATATATATATATATATATATATATATATATATATATATAGCTTTTTCTATCACCTATATATATATTTACTTAATTTCTGACAATATATAGGCCTATATATATATATATATACATATATATATATATATATCTATCTTCTCCCTCTCTATAACTCATTTATATATATATATATATATATATATATATATATATATATATATATATATATATATATATATATATATTACAGCGCTTGGACAATACTTAATAATGTTAATTGGGCACGTTATTGGGATAATCTTATTGCATAACAATTAGTAATTAAATAAATTAAATAACAAAAGGCAACTCAATTTTAGAGGCAAGAAAAGAGGCCTCATTGGTGACAATTAAAACTTTGGTAAACCTCTAAAGTGTATTATTTGAAAATGGGGAGTTGAGCATATACGATATAGCAGAGAGAGGGTGCCCTTTAATATTTAATATTAATATTTATAATATTTAATATTTAATATTTGTAATATTTAATATTTAATATTTAATATTTAATATTTAATATTTAATATTTAATATTTAATATTTAATATTTAATATTTAATATTTAATATTTAATATTTAATATTTAATATTTAATATTTAATATTTAATTAATTCATCAGCTTGTGCATAACAATTATCTATTATTTAACTATTGAATCAAGATAACGCTTAAAATTGCATATTTAA
>JABUQX010077611.1:7500-10000 GCA_015478945.1 Trachelipus rathkii | reverse complement strand
TTTCAATATTTATAGCTTTAATAGTAATTATTTAAATTTGAATAGATTTTGATTTGCTGAAACTGTATATCCATAGATGATGAGAAGCTTAGTCCCAAGGGAAGATATCTAAAATATTTCTACTGTATTTATATTTCTGTGCTTAAGATGTTTAAAAAATATTTCATTTAATGTAATTTCTTTTGTAATTGAAACTGATGAAAAAATGAATGTCACAAATGACTTGTTTTTGTCAAAAGTATTGTCTTTTGATTTGAGAGTAATAAATGACATTTGTTTTATTACCTTATAAAAATTGTAATTGGCATATTTTTGTATTTCTTATTCGTCTTTTCCTGGAGAAAATTTATATTATAGTAAACAAGATTGATTACTTTGTATTCTTTTACACCCTCTTTTTCCAATAATGATGTGGTGGTTATTTTATCAGGTACATTACTTTGTTTCATACATAACAATTGTCCACGAGGATGGGATTCGAACCTACACAGGGATGTCCGCATTGAAATTTCCTGTTCCTGCTTTTTTCATGTTATCCAGCAAAGATTCCTCTATTTATATATATATATATATATATATATATATATATATATATATATATATATATATATATATATATATATATATATATATATATATATATATATATATATATATATATATAATTAATTTTTATATATATATATAATATATATATATACTATATAATATATATATATATATATATATATATATATTATATATATATATATATATATACTATATTAATATATATATATATTATATATATATTATATATATATATTCCTCTATATATATATATTATATAATATATATATATATATATATATATATATATATATATATATATATATAGTAAATCAAATGTCCCAAATGGTTTTGAGATTTATAGAGTACGAATAGATTGTTGCGAATAAATGTTCCAAAAGTACTCATTTTTGGGATTTATTGTTTTTTTGGGGTATATCACTAACGAATACCCACGGGTAGTCGCCCCGATTTAGCGAGTCGGGATCTCTCGGCCTCTAGGTGGAATTACGGGGGGGGTGACTATCCCCCTCGGGGATGTCTCCGGAACCCCGCTCTTGGTTTTGGGTGTCGCGGGGGTTCCTCCAACCATCCCCTCCGGGGTATGAAACGTCCCCCCCTCCGTCCCCCATCGGCTCGAGCCCCCTAAAAAGGGTAAATACTCTATTTTAGAGGGCTCGTTGACTCACTGTGCCGTAAAAGTAGCCCTAAAATTTACTGATCCACTGTGCCGTAAAACTAGCCCTAACTTTTACTGATAGACTGTTTAGTAGCTGCCGAAAGATAATATATATATATATATATATATATATATATATATATATATATATAAATATATATATATATTATATATATAATATATATATATATAAATAAATAAATATATGTATATAATATATATATCTATATATATATCTACTTTGTATTTACTATCGATCCTCTCTATATATACTCTATATATATTATATATATATATATATATATATATATATATATATATATATATATTGATAATTATAAATTATAGGTAATATATCACCACATTTATGATTATTATGTATATATATAGTAATATATTTATATATATATATATATATATATATATATAATATATATAGATATAATATATATATATACATATAATATATATATATAATATATATATTATCATATATATATATATATATATATATATATATTTATATATATATTATATATATATGGGTGCAAAGGCCAACTCCGCGTCCCCGTCGTGCACCCCGGGCAACGAGGACACCAGAGGTGTCCTCGGCTAAAGGAGATAGGGCTAGGGAAGGATAGGCCTAGCAAGCCACTTCCCGAAATAAACTGCTTGCAGAACTCAAGCGCGAGCCTCGGAAGCCGGACAGAACTTTAGACGACGACTTCGGCGAGATTTACGGAATAGGAATCAGGAAAACACTTTCAAGAGTTGTAGGTGTGCCACGATACTAGTGGGTACCTATGGAGATAAAGAGGAGGAGATAATAGATATCATGAAGGAGAGGAAGATAGATATGTTGGGGATGGCGGAGATGAGAGTGAGGGGGTGTGAGGAGGGTAAAGAAATGGGAGAAGCATCTGTTATAATATATATATATATATATATAAGGAATAAGAAAGCATGGTGTCGGAATTATAGTGGGACCAAGACTGTCACCATGTATACAGAAAGTAAAAATTATAAATGAGAGGTTGATGATGTGCGTATTGAAGATAGGCCGGATAAAATATAGAATATACCAGATATATGCACCACAACAGGGGCACTCAGAGGAGAAAAAAACTAGATTTATGGAATTGATGGAGGAAGAGGTGGGGGTGGAGGAGGAGGGGGAGAGGTGCTTGTTGATGGGAGATTCAACGCTAGAGTAGGAAAGAGAAGAGAGATGGAGAGAGTATTGGGACCATTTGGAGAGGATACAAGAAACAT
>JABUQX010077611.1:0-2500 GCA_015478945.1 Trachelipus rathkii | reverse complement strand
GCGGTTGGAGACCTTTGTATAGCGGAGCAATCTGAGAAAAGGAGGAAAGTCTCAGCAGTCTAAACAGAACTTCCAGTTCTTTGAGGCCGCTCTTGCAAGCCGTTGTGATTTGAGGTTTCCAAGACATTTTTTTGTTAATGTTAAGGCCAAAGGATGTTTATTTGTCAACAGGAGAGAGACAGAACCGTCGAAAGAGATAGGAAAGTAAGAAGGTATTTTGGAGAAGGATATTGTAAAAGTTGGGTTTTTTAAAAGAATTGGAATTTTCACAAGTTATTTCTATCATCAGCGAGAAAAAACAGAAAGATTAAGACGGAGGCATTCCCAGAAGTAAAAGTTGGGAGTAGAATTGATATGAGTTAAAGAATGAGGGTCGAGTCATCGGAATAAGAGTGAATGCGAGTGGATAGAGTTAGAGGTGGAGGTGAGAAGATCATAATGAAAAGTAAGAACAAAGTAGGAGATAAGACAGAACGCCTGAGGAACACCACTATTGACAGAAAGAAGAAGAAGTCGCCCCATCAACAACAATATTGAGCGATTTGAAAGGAAGCTAGATATAAGTAAGCAAAGAGAAGGAGGAAACTCAAATGAGGGGAGCTTGGAGAGCAGTGACGCGTGCCATACTCGGTCAAATGCTTTGGATATGTCAAGCGCCACTACCCAAGTCTCCCCGTAGTTTCCTAAAGAGCGGAATAAACCCATAAATCGATTAGATAAGGAATATATATCACAGTAGACTTCGTGGCAACGAGAGCGCGTACTGGCGTCGGAGTGAAGTTCCAAATGATCTAAGAGTGAGTTGAGAAGGGTTTTCAAAGATCTTAGATAGAATACAAGTGAGAGCTACAGGCGGTAGTTAGAAGGATCAGAGCGGCTTCCTTTTTTCGGAATAGGTTGGACATATGAGAGCTTCCAACACTGAGGGAGGGAAAGTGCCTAGTATTGAGTCATAGAGAATATAGTTGAGCCGAGAGGCCCGACGAGATTAGCCTTGGCACAACGAGCTCCTGCAACACGCATGATCAGATGGAATAACGGGATGAGGGAACGCTAGATTTCCAGAAGTTGCTAGAGATGAAAGATTTGTCAGTAGGAGAACCAAGAGGTTAGCGCACTTTCCTTTAATGAAAGCCCTCTTTGCTTTGCTCGTCGAGAGTATCCCTGCAACGATTTCTAGCTGAATGAAATTAGCGAGAGTGGTAGGAGAACGAGAATTTTTTCCACACCCGATAAGCACTGTCTCTAGCCTGAATGGCAAAGATCAACACGCGCGAGCCATGGATTATGAGGAAAGAAAGATTTAGTTTTTAGAAGGAATGAATGAGGAAAGAAAAATTTAGCTGAAGAAAGAATGAACCTGCTCATTCCATCAACGATTACAGCTCCCTCCCTTATCTTTTAAAATCTTTATACATCCCCATCATTATTCCTTATTGAGGTAGCCATTTGCTATCATCTGCAAACTTGGAAAACCTTACAATTTAAGTCGCCTGATCTAAATATTTATTTAATACATGTATGAGGAACAGCCACTTGAACTAAGAAATCGTTACGGACCCCATCACAAACATGTCTCCTCATTTCCATGATATTAAATACTTTTCATTTTCATGATTATACTTATTATTATATTATTATTATTATACTTAATATTATTTTATTATTATTTATTAATTATTATTATTATTATTATTATTATATTATTATTATTATTATTTATTATTATTATTATTATTACTTATTATTATTATTATTATATTTAATTATTATTGAGACTTTAAGGATCAAAAATTTTTTGATCGCTAAATAATTTCGGGAGGTGAACCTGACCTGTCTAACAGCCTTATATATATATAATATATATATATGAATATATATATATTATTATATATATATAATATATATATTATATATATTATATATATATTATATAATATATAATATAATAATATTATTATAATAATATAATATTGCGAAAAAAATTCAGTATGATATTCCTTGCATAAATATAAGATAATATGTGTCAATAAACATTTCACCGAAAACGCCTCGTTTCCAAGATACAAGGTGATGAAACTTATGTGGGACATATCTGATATATTCCATTGCCCGTTCCGTGCCACATCTCAACCTTTAATAATAAGCACAAATACACCGTAGGAAAGGTTACGAACCTGTTATTTACTAGTTCCGTATCTCGCTTCATTTATACATATACTAGTCCGTGTCGCGTCAAGTTTTGTGTTCAAGTGTTGCTCATATTTTCAAAATGAATTACACAAATAGTGAAATGTGCGATATAATGCATTTTGTTTACTGTCGTACGAACGGTAATTCATTAACAGCCATGCGTCTCTATGAAGAAATGTACCCTAATGGTGTCATCCCGCATCATACTATGTTTGCACGTCTCCATCAACGCTTTAGAGAAGCAGGAAGTTTTAAAAAACTTACTAATGGAAACGGGAGACCTCGCACAGTATCAACTCCAGATGCC